>LZPO01097128.1:86780-104727 GCA_001675575.1 Neotoma lepida
CCAATTTTTTATTGATAAAGATTAATTATATTAATTCTTCATCTGGCATCCAACTTTTGGGGCATGAATTCATGAGATAGTCACTTGCCCATGGCTTTGCAACCAAGGGCACCCACTGGAGCTGCATGCAGGAGCTGCATCTGCAAGNGTCACCACACNACNNGCTGCCTTTTTCTTTCTTTCTCCAAGCCCTCTGAGTGAGTNTGGNATTTTCCTTTTGCAGCCTCTCTACANCAGTCTCCAGCTGCCACCCAAACTCCACAGGTCCCAAACTCCAGAGGCACCTGNGCTCCAAATGCTGCCAGACTTACCTGCCCACAACTGACCAGCTGGCTNTGCCTTCAGGCAGCNCCCACTACACATGCTTCTTCCACAGGATTTTCTGTGCCCATCTTTCAGACAACTGGCTNCCTTGCCTCTGTAGGTTGTGGGCTTCCCCTGGACCCCCTCCTCAGGCTGCTGTCAAACTAGGTAGCCACCTTGACACCTCCTCAGGCTTCTATTGTTGTTGCAGCCTCCACACACTCTCAGCTCACAGCTACACATGAGCAGCTGCAGCTGCCCTCAGCCAGGCTGTGCACCATCTGTGTCTCTGTCTGCAGCGGGTCTCACACTTCACCATCATCGTCAGCAGATTTGGTAAGATAGCTAGGAATTGTTAAAGCGGGAATTAGTTAGAAAAAAGAGAAAAGAGGTTTTTTTTTTCCCCATGTTAAATATGGGAAACAATATTACAATGGAGGGAGTTAGGTCTTGGTATGATTCCACAGTTNCAGCAGTATTGGAACCTGATGCTCAATTACAGTAGAGGATGGTTTGAAAGTAGAACAATTAATGAGGGGATAATTAACTTAGCTGGGATTTTTGTAATGTCAATCATAATTATTATCGGGTTGGTAATTCTTGTTTTATCTCTAAAGAGTTGGTTGGTAGCAGTGCCAAGATACAGGCCTTAGAAAAGGTTACTAAAGAAAATAATGCAATTTTGACTGATAAGTTAAAAGCCTAAGAAAAACTTATTAAAGCAAATAATAGAGATATTCAGACAAAGACAAAAGAATTTAAAGGAGAACCAACCTTACCATTACATTATAAAATTAGAGAGGAATAGCCCAAGGTTATTAAAAAAACAACCTTAATTTATCCAGTCACNATACAGGAATAAACACCAAATGACAGGTATCCCCAAGGCTATGNAAGAGCCAACTGGATTCCTGTGGAAATGTTAGATTTGAGGAGATTTAAGGAAGCAATAATTTCATATGGTATGCATTTACCTTTTGTGAGGCAGATGTTAAATTCTTGGTCAACTAGTAACAGAATTATCCCACACAACTGGGAAGACTTGGTTACAGCAGTGTTGGAANCTAGTCCTCAATTACAGTGGAGGACCTGGTGGAAAGATGAGGCTAAGACCATTGAACAATGAAGCANGGCTAGAGGTATGGAAATTTCCCAAGACCAACTTCTTAGAGAGGGTGATTATGNGGTTTACAAAGACAGTCTCTATATGATGACCACGCCTTGGCTCTATGCCCTACAGCAGCTTTGAATGTTTGGGACAGAATTGAAGTCAGAAAGAAAATTAGGTAGTTTACTAAAGTTACACAGGGTCCAAAAGAAACCTTCACTGATTTTTTACAAAAATTGACTTCAGCTATAAATAGAATGATATCAAATCCAGAAGCTAGACAAATGNTAACTGAATCTTTGACTTTTGAAAATGCTAATTTACAATGCAGAAGGGTAATTAGGCCTTTAAAGGCAAGATCAGTACCCATAGAGGAATGGATCTGAGATATAGACAATATTGAATCTCATAACCATGATAATTGCATAGGAGAAGTAATTTCCAAAGGCCTGAAGAAAAATAAAAATGTCAGATGTTTTGATTGTGGTAAACAATGTCACCTAAANAGGAATTGTAGGCAGGGCATTCCTAGAAAGTTTTTTTCTAGGAATAATCCAAACAGAAGGACCCTGCTTTCTGGAGTATGCAGAAGGTGTAGCAAAGGCTGACATTGGACCAGTGAATGCAGATCAACAAGGGACAGACAAGGTAACCCTTTGCCATTGGAAAATACCTTGGGGGGGCCCTCTCACAGGTTCCCATGTCAAATTTGGTTCAATCATTCCCTGTCACCATGGGGGAAACTCCTCCTCAGAGCAATTAAAGGACCTAATGCCTATTGTAAAAACCATACTGCTCTGGATGGTAGAACAGCTTTAGAAGATAAAACAAAAATTTCAGGAGAAATCATGAAGCAAATATTTTGGCAAACTTGTACAAATGATCAAAGACCAAAGTTAAAAATACAAATGAATGACATTGTAATTGAGGGTCTAGTAAGCACAGGAGCAGATGTAACAATAATTGCACCAGAATCTTGACATTCAAATTGGCCTCTTCAGGAGGTAAATGTTCAGCTTTTAGGGATTAGAACTTTATCTCAGGTTTAAAAAAAAAAGTGCAAGATGGGTTGAATATATAGGGCCAGAAGGACAGAGAGGAAAATTAAAGCCATATGTGGCTAATATAGCAATAAAATTTATGGGGATGTAATTTGTTACAGCAATGTAACACCCAGATTAACATCCCTCCAATCTTAGAAACAAACCATAAGCTAACATGTTTCTGGAAAAAATATTAAAAGGTATTATAAAGAACAGTCACTGATCATTCAGGTTGTACATAAACAGGGCACAACAGCTGCTGATCTTTCAAAGGTACCAACAGCCCTACCTTTAAAATGGTTAACTGACAAACCTGTCTGGGTGGAACAATGGCCTTTGACATCAGAAAAATTACAGACCTTAAAACAGCTGGTACAGGAGTAGCTAAATGCTTAACATATTGAAGAATTGACTAGTCCTTGGAATTCTCCTATATTTGTCAGTAAAAAGAAATCTGGAAAATACAGAATGTTAACAGATTTGAGAGCCATAAATAAAGTAATTCAGTCGATGGGCTCTTTATAACCTGGAATTCCCCTGCCTTCTCTATGACCTAAAGGAAGGTCTATTACAGTGATTTATTTAAAAGACTTTTTCTTCACTATACTTTTACAAGAACAGGATAGAGAAAAATTTGCCTTCATGGTGCCTACTTATGATAATTCTCAGTCCATTAAAAGATATCAGTGGAAAGTTCTCCCAACAAGGGATGTTAAACAGCCCCACACTATACCAATATTTTGTACAACTGCTGTTGGAAATAACTCATAAACAATTTCCTCAATCTATAATTTACCATTATATGGATGATATCTTACTAGCTGATTCAAATGTAGATACCTTAGAGAAAAATGTTTGAAGAAGTAAAGAAAATTTTGCCTTGTTGGAGATTGCAAATATTGCTCCTGAAAAAATACAAAGAGGAGATTCTATTAATTACCTAGGATATAAAGTATATTTACAAAAAATTTGACCCCAAAAGGTACAAATCAAGAGAAATTGATTGTGGACTCTTAATGACTTTCAAAAATTGCTGGGAGACATTAACTGGCTATGGCCCACAATTCGATTAACAACTCAAGAACTAAGTAATTTATTTCAAACCTTACAAAGTGACAAGGACTTAAATAGTCCAAGAAAATAATCAGCTAAGGCTNAGAGAAAATTGGCTTTGGTAGAAAATAAATTACAGGATNCACATGTGGATCATTTGGATCCAGAGCTTGATTGTATTCTGGTTATTTTACCTTCTACACATTCCCCTATAAGAATTCTAATGCAGAGAGAAGATAATATCTTAGAATGGATATTGTTACCACACAAACAGAGGAAAAAAATTAATGACATATGTAGAAAAGTTTTCTGAGTTGATTCTGAAAGGAAAATTAAGACTTCATGAAATAGCAGAAATAGACCCAGCAGAAATTGTAGTATCTTTTACTAATCTGAAATTTCCTCCTTATGGGCACAAAATGAATACTGGCAAAGAGCACACAGTAATTTTTGGGAGAAATTAGCAACAAATATCCCAAAAGCAAGAGAATTCAGTGTATAAAGAAAACTAATTGGATCCTTCCTCACATTGTGTGGGGAACACCAATTTCTGGAGGCTCTACATCATACACTGATGCAAACAAATTACAAAGGCAAGTTATAAGTCAGGTTTAAGTAAAGTGACTCAAAGCCCTTATGATTCTGTTCAAAAGTCAGAATTATATGCTATTCTCATGGTATTATTAGATTTCCCAGAACCTCTTAGTAAAATTACTGATTCTCAATATGAGAAAGGGTTGTTTTACACATTGAAACTACTGAATTTATTCCAGGAGATTCAGAATTGACTTTCTTATTTATTCAGCTACAAGAAATAATCTGAAATAGATATTATCCCTTATATATAACACATATCAGATCCAATAGAGGTCTACCAGGCCCTCTAGCACAAGGTAATGATGAAATTGATCAACTATTGGTAGGAGAGGTGCTAGAAACCTCAGAATTTCATAAGAAACACCATGTTAATAGCAAGGGTTTGAAAAAAGATTTTTCTATCACTTGGAAACAAGCCAAGGAAATTATAAGGAAATGTCCTAATCCACTACCTGCAGGAAGTAACCCAAAAGGTACTCAAAGAAATGTTGGAAACAAGCCAAGGAAATTATAAAGAAATGTCCTAATCCACTACCTGCATAAGTAACCCAAAGGGTACTCAAAGAAATGAAATTTGGCAAATGGATGTGTTTCATTTTGCAGAGTTTGGAAAATTAAAATATATACACCATACCATAGATACATATTCAGGATTTCAATAGGCAACTGCTTTGAATTCTGAAAAGGCTGATTCTGTAATTACATATCTATTAGAAGTTATAGCTACTATGGGGATACTTGTACAAATTAAGACTAACAATGCTCTAGCATATGTCTCTTAGTAAAATGAAACAGTTTTTTGCTTATTTTAATATAAAGCATATTACAGGTATACCACACAATCCTACAGGGCAAGCAGTTTTAGAAAGATCTAATCAAACTCTAAAAGATATGCTAAATAAATAGAAAGGGGTGATAAAGGCCCTCAGAGATAGATTACACAATGCTTTATTAACTTTAAATTCTCTAGATGCTAATGAGAAAGGAATGACAGATGTGGAAAGACATTGGATAATATAAAAAAACTGCTGAATTAAATCAGCCTGTATATTTTAAAGATGTGTTGACCTCAGAATGGAAACCAGGATATGTGTTATGTCGAGGAAGAGGCTTTGCTTTTGTTTCCACAGGAGAAGAAAAGCTATGGATACAATCAAAATTGATAAAGATTAGATTCGAACAAGAGAGACCTCTTGACTAGAAGAGATGATAGTTCATCAAACAGCATGATCATTCCATCTAAACTAACTTATAAGACTAACAAATGCCTTTCATTTGATCAGATATAACTTGCCAAAAAGGAAACTCCACAAAGTTAGGGTTGGGGTAGAGTTTTATTTTTGTCTTTCCAGGAGAATGAAGGCATCCAACTAAGAAATCTGAAGACCACTGAACAAATGAGACATGTGAAGAAAAAGGACAAATCATCCAGAAAATAATGGCCCAAGAGTAAATTGGTCTATTAGTATATCACATTTCCAACAGGATAAAATTTCATAAATCTTCCCAAATGTTTGTTTTTGCTGTTCTCTACGGACATAGAAGGCAAGTGGTCTTTTTGTAGTCCCAGTTCAATTAAAAATTAAAGCTGGCTTTGAAGTTGGAGTGTGGCTCTCTCCTTCTCTAAACCCAAGCATGCTTGCTAAAGGAAAATCCAAAATCTCTTGTCTCATGTCAGAAGAGCCACCTGATATGGGACAGAAGAAAAACTAAAATTAAGGAACTATTTTATTGCCACTAATCTCATAATTCTTTGGTTTTATTTTGACTCTTTAAAACTTAAGGTATAAATATTATCTCAAATTTTATAAAAGTAACATATATATGTATTTTAAACTTTTTGTCATGATATTAATGGTCATATATAGTACTAATTCTAGAAAAATGCTTCATCTAGCTTCCTGCACATGATTTCAGGTTTGAGTCTCTATTAGGTAACTAGAAATTAAGTTTTTGTACTCTGGATGTATATAACAAATTATGGTCCTTTAACCTCTTCAAGATCANCTGTATATGACATTTAAAATGTTTGAGTTTTCTGCAGTGAACTATGACCAAGCCTAACAGTGACCTTTAAAGTCTCCAAAAGGAGGATGGGGTCCCACAATGACAATTCTACCTGGATTGTGGTAATGTCACTAAGATGACAAACACCACTCAAAGATCGGCTTTGGACTACAAACTGCTCAGGACAATTTCAAGGTGGCTAGCTGACATGGTCCAGCCTCACAGACTACTCTAGCCAGAACTTGACATAAGCTCTGTACTTTCCCATTACACAGAGACTGGACAACAAATGATACAGCTAGCTCTCCCAGGACTTGACAATTAACCCATTTTTTATGGTCCCTTAAAGATGCCATTGCCCCCAGACAACAGGAAGTATTTTCAAGAACACAATGCCCACATTCCCAAGAGGTGAGGTGGGTGCCTTTTGGTCATTCAGTGGGTTATAGATATTTGTCATTGTTTAGGGGGGGTTAGTTACAAATTGTTATTGGTAATGGTCAGGAAAAAAGCTGAACAAAGGAAATTAGATTCAGGGATCTTGTTCTGAAAAGAAAAGGGGGTGATAGAAATGATAGGATAAAAGGGTAGATTATTGAATGTACTTTTAAGCCAAAAAAAGCAACTACTCATCTTAAATATTTTACATTGGTATGGATTTTTGTATACTGATAAAATTTGAGGCTATTTTTGTTAGACTGTATATGTTTCTACTCTTGTTTAAGATATTTTTGTATATTGATACAAATTTAAGGTTATTTTTGCTAGAATCTACTGTACATATGTTTCTACTCTTGTTTAAGATATTTTTGTATATTGATACAAATTTAAGGTTATTTTTGCTAGAATCTACTGTACATATGTTTCTACTCTTGTTTAAGGCATTGTACCTATACNACTCATTTAACAATGTAATGTAAATTTCTAGTCCTTGAAAGTTATTATTGCAAACTAGGAAAATAAAGAAATGCAGGTTAATAGTTAGTCACCTATTATAATCAAACTTGTAGTCATGTTAGGTATGTTTTCAAGATCAAACAGATATATTTTAGATAGACAGGTGGTCTTCAAACACTTCAGAGAGGTACAGAACATAGCATTTATGATGTTTTAATAATATAAACTTTTTTTTATAACAGTGAGACATGTCTGCTCCTGGCAACACCAATCTACAAAGAAACTCCATATGGAGTCTACTTTCTTTGTGGCAAAAGTTAGCTGCCAGGCAAGAAAGTGCCCTTGCCTCAACTACTGACAGTATGCTGTCCAAATTTGACAAGCAAAAGAAAGTGACTGCCAAACTTTGCCAAGACAGGGTGAAACAGTCTTTCAAAAATCCTGCTTCACAAAAAAGTCTGTCAGATATTCTAGGCCTGCAGGCCAAAGATGGATGCCCCAACATTACAGAAGAACCTTGGGTGACTGTCCAGGCAGCCAGCTGTTTCTGTTATGTCTTAATTTTGGAAGTTGTTTGCTCTGCACTCAGGTAGTATTATATCCTTTTCAGGTCCTGATGAAGTTGAAGATGAGATAGTTATAGGTAGAGTTTTCCTTGTTACCAAATTCAGAAAAGAAACTCACAAATGAGGTGTAAAGTGTATACGGTTGAGAGACATAAAAAGATAGTTTTTGGTTGGTAGTACAAGTTAGGATAGAAAGTGAATTGGGTATAACACTTTGGACTCACCAAGATAGGATAGATAGTGGAGTATTTTCTCTGAATTTGTCAAATGCAAATGGACTAGACATTGTTAATGTAATTCTTGCCTGTATGTATTTGTATATTGTTTTTGTACTTATTGCATATAGTTTTACTCTGTTAGTTAAAACCTTCCCTTTCTATTTAGACAATAAAGGGGAAATGTTGAGTGATATTTTGATTGTGTTCTGACAAATAAAGCTTGCTTGGAGTCAGAGGGCAGAGCCAGCCACTAGCTGACCAAAATTAACCATAGAGGCTTGGAGACTGTAGACAGAAGAGACAGGATGTAGTAAGGCAGGGTTGAAAGAGGATCTCAGCCCTTTTGGATGGAGGAACAGAAGAGGTAGGAGGTGACTGGTGGCTGCTCCCTGCTTCTCTGATCTTTCAGGTTCTTACCCCAATATTTTGACCCTGATTTTTTATTGATAAAGATTAGTTACATTAACACTTCACCCATGTGCATATGGGTGACACTAAATGGACTCAATGGGTTATGAAAAAGAAGGAAGGGTTAGAGAGATGGCTCGGTGCTTAATAGCTAGCACCCACAGGGTGGTTTACAACTATCCATAACTCCAGTTCCAGGGAATCCAATGTCCTCTTCTGATTGCGGTAGGAACCAGACACGCAAGTGGTGCACATACATGCAGGAAAAATACTCATAGACATTGTGTGTGTGCTGTCTCTTATACACATCTAGATGTGTATAAGAGACAGGTGTGTGTGTGTGTGTGTGCACCATATATATGTGGCACAAATGAAAGCCTTAATATAAAATCATATTAACACAAGTGGTACATGGGCCATGAATGGATTCACTCAACAACTAAGTAATTAATTGTCTGTATCAAATTCTATTCCAAACTTCTGAGGGTAGAGTGGTAAAGATAGTGAAAGCCCCAGTGTTTGGGGCCCCAGAAATCATTTCAGAGGACAACCAAAAGCAAGCAAACAAATAAATGAAGATTAATTTGAGAGAGTCACTTGACTCATGAAAGAAATGATAAACAGCAATGTCCTTTGGATTGAGGTGTTGTGGAAGTCAATCCCAAGATGATGTTGTGTGAGGAGAGACATGAATGACAACAGGAGCCATTGGGGAAAGGACTCTTGAATCTCTCTGTCCTTGGAGAGAGACTCCGGAGTTCAAAGGTGCTAATGGAAGCTACATGGTATAAAAAGATGACATAAGTTAAACATCATAGATCAGAGGAAGCTTTGGCATGGCTGTTGTGTGAAGGATAATGCAGAACTTCTCCTGTAATAGGAAGCTCTTCCAGGGATGCAGATCCAGATGGACTGATGCCATGGAAACCATTAACTGTGTGACTGACTGCATGCTGAGATGCTCACATGGCTTCACTGTCCTTCACTACTTGCTTCTCCTGCAGTATTGTAAATAAGCTTTTTATAATTTAAAAAAAAAAACGTTTATGCAGCTCTTGAGTGGAAGGGCAAAAGCAGCCTGCAGCAACTGCCTGGTGGGTCTGTACAGCAAAGAAGGGCCTCTCAGATCCAACTTGGCACCAAGCACACACAGCAAGCCATCCAACCACAGTGCAAGTCAGCTCTCCCTGGGAGCAGCTTTACACTGGAGAGTGAAAAAAACACTCTTGCTGTCTGCTTTGACTCCAAACCTAGAGACTAAGATAAGAAAATTTGGGAAACTACAGTATTGTAGCCATGGGAGAAAGCAAACACTCCATTTAATTCAATCAAAAGACTGTGACAGGTGTGGGATAGGAGTGTCCTGGCTGCCAGGAGCTCAGGGGTGGCAATCAAACGATAACCTCACTAACATGAAACTCATTACCATTTTGTTCAATCCCCTTATTTTAAAGAGCATCTCCCNTATATGAGCAGAGAGCCACAAGATGGGGGAAAGGGTTTTCTTAGAGAGTTCCAAGGCTCAACAGAACTGAGACAGAGACACTGTGAAGAACCTATGGGACATCGACAACAAAGCCAATTATGTTTAGATTCTTCAGCTCTTTTGTGAGACAAAATTGGATTTCCAATAATCAATATGCCAAACTTCCAGAAGCAAAAGTTGTGAAAATCCTTGCATGGAGAATAAACTAACATAAAGACACAAGTTCAAAGGAAGGGATTCAGGGATGAAAAAGCTGGTAGAAGAAGAGTTAGGAGAGTCCACTGGGCTCTCTGCCTACCGCTCAGTGAAAGAAGCTGATCTGAGAAGATGACACACTGTGTGAATCCAGCTATGTGGCATTCCGGAAATGGTAAAATTCTGGCAGCAGTAAGAACATAACGGTTTGGACGATGGGAAATTAAGGGAATTTTTAGGGCTGTGAAGACATTTTGTATGATTCTGCTGTGTAATGGTCCACCAAGAGTGACTCCTAATGTAAACCATGGGCCATGAGTAATCATGATGTGTCTATAAGGTTTATCAACTGTGTCATGTGACCACTCTAGTGACAGGATGCACAGTGAGGAGGTTATACTTGTATGGGACACTATATTTGGGATATCTCGGCACTTTGTGCTCATTTGTGTGTGTGTGAAATTGTTATAGGAAATAAAAAGTATCAAACAAACCGAAATCATCTGCTTATTGTTTGCAGAATGCCAAAGCAAAGGAGCTGCTCTCTCCTAGTGTAGCAGGCTCTGGAGCCTTGCTATCCAAAGGCAGACTCTCTTCCGTGTTCTCTTTAATATGGCCATCCCACTCACCTTTAAAACACTGTCTCCCTTTTCCTCTGTCCTTCAGCCCAGACAGGTCTCTCCTCCAAATTCCACTCCCCTCTATAATGTGATTCTGTGGAATCATTGCTGGGTAACAATGACCTTGTCCAATAAACTGATCTAAGGTTTTTATGTTTGTGTGTGTGTGTGTGTGTGTGTGTGCGCGCGCGCGCGCGTGTGGTACTCTCCTCTGATTTTTAATCCTAATAATAACCATTAGTTAAAAGTCTTTTTTTCTCCTCAATGAATTTCATAGGCCCAATCTTTCAGCCTGAGGGGCCTCACAGCAAAGCAGATGATGAAGCTGTTCCTGTCATTGGCCTGTTGCAGAATATTAAAGATGTGTTACATTTGTTTGTGCTGTGGAACATTTGTTTAATGATGCAAACATATGTTGCATTCTTTTACGTTGCATTTGTTTAACTCTGTAAAGCTGTGTTACTTTGCCTGTCTAAAACACCTGATGGTCTAATAAAGAGCTGAACAGCCAATAGCTAGTCAGTGGAGGGATAGGCGAGGCTGCCAGGCAGAGAAAATAAATTGGAGAAATCTAGGAAGGAGAGGAAGGAGCAAGAAAAGGAGGAGGAGAAGAGGACACCAGGGGCCAGGCACCCAGCCAGCTAGAGTAAGAAGGGAAGAAAGGTATAGAGAACAGAGAAAGGTAAAAGCCCAGAGGCAAAAGGTAGACAGGATAATTTAAGTTAAGAAAAGCTGCATAGAAAAAGCCAAGCTAAGTTTGGGCATTCATAAGTAAGAATAAATCTCTGTGTATTTATTTGGGAGCTGGGAGGCAGGCCTCCAAAAAAAAAACACCTACATTAGCCTGCTGATAGTATCCCATCACTGAACATATTAAGCATTTGCTATGTGTTACAAGTTGTGCTGAACATTAAAGAACAAAGAGATAAGACCTTATCCACCTTTCCAGAAGTTCAAGCAGAGACTGGGGAGGCGGTCGGTCTGTAAAGTGTTTGCCACACAAGCAGGAGGCACTGAGTTCAGATTCTCTGCACCCTCGGAATAGCTAGATGTGTCTTCCATTGCTCTCCAACTTATTTTTGAGACTGGTTCTTCCATGGACCCTGGAGCTCACCAGGTGGCTAGACCACCTGACCAGCAAGCTCCCTGGATCTGTCTACCTCTGTTTCCCCTTCATTGGCATTACAGAAGCATACTGCACACCTGGCTTTTTTTTTTTCCTTTTTAAGATTTATTTATTTATTATGTATAGTATTCTGCCTGCATGTATGCCTGCCCACCAGAAGAGGGCACCAGATCTTATTTTTACAGATAGTTGTGAGCCACCATGTAAATGCTCGAAACTGAACTCAGGACCTCTGGAAGAGTAGCCAGTGCTCCTAACTTCTGAGCCATCTCTCCAGACCCAGATCTGGCTTTTCATGTGTGTGCTAGGAACCCAAACTCAGTCCTCACACTTGCGCAACAAATATTTGCCCACTGAGCCATTTCCCCAGACCCTAAAATATACATTTTTAAAGTATGTGTGGGTTTTGTTTTGTGTGTAGGGGGGGGGCATGGCGGGTGGTGTTGCTTCTTTGTTTGAGGGTTCTGTATTGGGGTTGGTTTTGAGACAGCGTCTCAATATGTAGCCCTGACTGGTCTGGAACTTACTATGTAGACCAGGATGACCTTGAACTCACAGAAATCTATCTACCTCTGCCTCCCAAGTGCTAGGATTAAAAGTGTGTGCTGCCTTAACATTTTTGTTTTTGTTTTTAATTTAACAAGGGATAGGCTCAAATTTTAACAGTATAAAATGTACTGTCTTTCCCATCTCAAGTGCTATGTCTCAAAAAGGCACTGTAGTTAATAGTTTGTTACATAGTCTTCCAGTTATGATTCATTTATGATCATTGACAAAGAGCACATGCCTAGGTCTTAAGAAACGTGGAGATTCTCAGGGGTTAGAGAGATGGTTCAGTGGTTAGGAGCATATTCTTCTCTTGGAGAGGACCCAAGTTCAATTCCCAGCACCCATATCAGGCTGCAAGACATGAAACTGCAACTCTGGCCACTTAGGCAGATCAGAGACTTGACCAGCAAAGATATTCCCAGATTGTTTTAAATACACCAGTCTTGCTCATTTCTGAATAGCTGTCACCCAGGGTCATCTTGCCCACCCAGCAGAATTATATTTTTCCTGAAAAGAGCACAAGGGACTTAATGCCTGACTAGGATTTTATGATGTTTGTGACTCTGTCCTGCCCCTCTTGAACTGCCTGTTAGATGTAAGTCTCAGGTATGGGGATCAGGGTCTAATGACTGGTCTTGAATCAGTGCTGTCTCCTTTGTCATGGGGATGCTAGCTAATGACTGGCCAATCCTGATGAATACACAATTACATCTAGCATTCTGCATTTCATCCCTAACAGACCTCGTTAGCACATTATTTATCTTTGGGGTATGTTGGAGGCAGTGCTCCTTAGCTAAATTCCACTTGTGTGACTTCATGTCTCCTAAGCAAATCTATTAATAAACGCTTTATAACATCAATTTCATTCTTTGAGTTTCTTCTACAGCAATAGGATGGGGCAAGACACACAAGTAAGAAAATAGGGGGTCAACAAGATGGCTAAGTGGGTAGAGGTACCCGCTGCCAAGCCTGGGGACCTGAGTTCAACCCCCAGGACCCACACATGGAGGAAGGGAGCTAACCCCTGCAAATTCTTCTTACCTCCATGTATCCTGGAATGTGTATGATCCCACACATATGCACACACACGTGCACATACAAAACAAATGACCTATAATACAAAAGAAAAGGAGATATAACAGAGCTATCAAATGCATACTTTAAATGTCTTTTAATATTATTGAGGAATTGTTTAAAGATTAAGAAGATAGGCAAAGCCAGGCAGTGGTAGTGCACGCTTTTAATCCCAGCACTCAGGAGGCAGAGACAGCGGGATCTCTGTGAGTTTGAGGCCAGCCTGGTCTACAGAGTTGTCCAGGACAATCAGGACACAGAGAAACCCTGTCTCAGGGGGAAAGAAGATGAGGAGGGGGAGTGGAGAGGAGGAAGAAAGAAGAGGAGGAAGGCAAAGAATTAAGACTCTTTTTCCTTTTTTAAAAAACAAAATAAAATATAATAAGATTTAAAAAAAAAACACACATTGAAGTTGAACAAGGCCAAGAGAAGCCATTAGAATCAGAGAGCTACTTATTAACACACTAAAGGAGCCCCATAAAATTACTAAACTGAAAGTTATAAATGTACACAAAGAACCTGGTGCAGATCCACGCAGGCCCTGTACTTGCTGTTTCGGTCTCTNTGAGCTCACATGAGCTTTGCTCAGTTGATTTGGAGGGCCTTGTTTTCCTGGTATCCTCTATTACCTCTGACTCTTAACACTCTTTGCACCAACTCTTCAGCGGGGTCCCATGAGCTCTGTCTGAGGGGAGGGACTTGATGGAGATATCCCGTTCAGAGCTGTGTTCCAAGGTGTGTGTCTCCCTCTGCCCCTCTGATGTCTGACTGTGGGTCTCTGTATTTGTTCCCAGCTGCTGCAGGAGGAAGCATCTCTGGTGACGGCTGAACAAGGCACGGATCTGTGAGTATAAAGCTCTTTATGAAAATCATCGCTAAAAAGGAAATTCTGACACATGCGTCATAAGGTCAATAAGCCTTAAAGAAGCCATGCTAAGCTAGTAAACCANTAGTGATTCCACTTTTATAAGCTAACATAACTGGTATGTTATGTAGTCACAATCGTAAACAGGAGGAGTAGGGGTCATGGGCTAATGGGTGTCAAGTTTCTGTTTGGGTAGAGNCAAATTCTTGAGAGTNCTCCAACATGTGAATAGGCCAAGTGNNCCCTGAATTAGTCACTTTAAATGTTTAGCATGGTAAATCCCATGCCATATTTTTTTACTACAATAAAAATCATTAAGAGAAAAAGAGTCACACTGAAGTTCTGTGATCTCAGAACAAAACCATTGGACTTTAGACCTCAGTGGGTAGACTGAAAGATGATTTGGATCTCATTAGTGTCTGAAGAAGGATGACTGTTTTCTGTCCACAAGAGGGTGATGTGAGGCCCTGAGCAGGCCCTGAGGGAAGTTCCTAGTCTGCTTCATCACTAACTACATCCATTCCAAATTCTCAACAGTTTTCTACCTGGGATCACAGGGCGTAAATTGGGAANTTTTCCAATTAGCTACATGCTTTTCCTGTTTGTTGACTTCTATCCAATAAATAGATCACTCTTCATGTGTTAANAATACTAATAAAATTTTCTTTTGATTGATGTTGAGTGATCAGTTCTAACCAGTCAATGTGGATATATTAGAGAAAACTAGAATAAATTTCTTTCTCCTCTCCCCAGTTATTTAAATGAACTCTAATTCCTAATAGAACAATGTATCACAATAGAATTTTTCTAGAACTATTCCAAGTTTTTGTAATCATTGACTTATTAGACAATACCTACACTTATTAGACAATACTACATTATGATACACCCATTATACACACAAAAAAATAATAATTTAAATCTTTAAACTTTTGAAGTGAAAATTGTGCTTGGCAGGTGTCTTAGTTTGGGTTACTACTGTGATGAAATACCAAGACCAAAAGCAAGCTGAGGAGGAAAGAGCTTATTTGGCTTACACTTCCACATCCACAGTTCATCAAAGGAAATCAGGATAGGAACACACACAGAGCAGGAACCTGAGGCAGGAGCTGATGCAAAAGCAATATATGACTTGCTCCTCATGGCTTGCTCAGGCTGCTTTCTTGTAGAACTCAGGACCAGCAGCCCAGGCATGGCCCCGTCCACAATGGGCTGGGCCCTCCCCCATCTATCACTAATTAAGAAAATGCTCTACAGGCTTGCCTACAGCCCAATCTTATGAAGGCATTTTTCTCAGTTGAGATTCCCTCCTCTCAGATGACTCTAGCTTGTATCAAGTTGACATAAAATTAGCCAGAACAGCAAGGTTCTATAATAATTATATATACTGTGTCTATGTACCATATAGGTAATTGTCTCTAATTGTGGGCTTTATATCCTTATATATCTTCCCTTTAGAATTCATAAATTTTCTCTAGAAAATAGTTTGGAATACCTTGGACTACTCAAAATTAACAGAAGTCAACAAAGAGGAAGTATTTGTAGCTAACAAGGTAAATGACGAAAACCTTGTGACCACATATTATTTGACCACAAATCTGAAGAAGCCACAAGGTGAACCCTTTACGGAGATGTCTGTCTTCACTGGTAATGCATAGACAAGCTCACTGCTATCAACCATTTGTAACATAGCTGCAGATGCAATATTCCCTCTTCCTTGTCTGTTCACTTGAGCCACATTGTGAAATGTAGTTAATGTTACCTAAGCCTTCCCTTGTGGGAAGGTAAAGCTACTTCATCTATATGCTGAGCATACAGGTCTACAACTTGTCTATAATAACACTTAAATTCCTTAAAGTCACTCACACAGCTGGAAAGCGAACTGTCTTCTGCAGGCGGCATGTTGCCTGTGGTCAGTTTGAAAGAATGCCCACAAGGCCTTGCGTTTCTTCCCTTCAGGAGGCAAAGCTTAGTTCCTCTCCTAGTGAGTATAAATTTTTAATAACCCGTTTTAATGATTTAAATACAATAGGTGCAAGGGAATTCACTTCTGAGGTGAAAAACTACATCAATCTTTTGTCCTGAGAATGAGCTGCCTCCATCCTGGATCCCTGCCTCTGAGGAAAGCCATGTCCTGAGCAGCCTGAGGCAGTGCCCTAAAGAGGAAGTGGAGCCTCCTGTCTGCAGCTATAGCCACCCTGGCAACTCCAGACCCTGTCAGACACCTCGACTGAAGGCACAAGAGCAACTTTGAGCCACAGCCACCCTGCTAAGCATCTCCTGGATTCCTGACCCTCAGAGGATGTAAAACAATGAAAACCTGTAAGTCATGAGATGTTTACACACCAGCCACAGATGAGCAGTGCCCTGGTGTGTGCTGAGGTAAATGAGCATGTTCACAGATGCATGAAGGAGCAGCAGATGGGGCCACTCTCAGTTCTTCTGGTGTTTAACAAAAAGCTGTCACCAAAGCAGACCAGACTACATGTTTTTCCCAACACTGTTTCTGTCACACTATGACCTTTTAAACTGATAAAACAAAAGGTGTAATTCGAAAGTTCTCTTTGGGGGAGGGGACCACTAGAGATGTGTCTCAGTGGTTTAGATCACTGGCTGGTTTTCCAGAGGACCCTGGTTCAATTCCCAGCACCCACTCAGTGGTTCACAACCGTTTGTAATTCCAGATCCACGGGATCCAAAACTGTCTTCTGGCTTCCATGGGCACCAGGCACACATGTGGTGTACAAATATACATATAGCCAAAATACCCACACATGTAAGAAAATAATGTTTAAAATTTTTTTAGTTCCATTAGCCTGATGTTTTACTTTGTTATTTTTGGATCAGACTCCCCCTATGTAGCCCAGGCTAGCTGTGAGCTAGTAATCCTCCTGCCTCCAATTCCAAATCCTGGGATTAAGGACATGCACATTAACCATGTCTGGCAATGTTTTACTTTGTATATACATAGATTAAATGAAGACCTTTTAAGAGCTATAATGTGGGTGGATCCTACAGAGGAACACAGATGTCACCCTCAAGCACTATGGGAACAAATACAATTCTAGGTCATTCTAAAATTATCAGACGATATTTCCAGAAATTGGTATGATAGAATAAATGACTCGTTTATAAGCTACTTTGTTTCCAGAGTCATTCTTAAATCAAGTTCACTAGTTTTGGGCTTTTTAAAAATAGTTACAGTGAAGTTTTTGTCATTTTAGTAATAACAAGCGAAGAAACAGAAAGGCCATATTCCTAAGTCCTTCCGTTCAGAGTCCAAGAACTCTATATATCTTTAATTTCCAGTGCCAGAGTTCAACACACTATGCTAGATACAAGAAATACAAGGAAAATTATGTATGTGTCCTTATTCTCCAAAATAAAGATCCAGTAAGTATTTTGCTCTTTCATTTGCATCTGTGTGCACACCAGAGTGTGCACAGAACCAGAGAACAATATGGCAAAGTCGGTTCTCTCCATCCACCATGTAGTTTGTTCTCTCCCTGCCATGTGGGTCCCATGGATTCAACTCAGGTTGTCAGACTTGCCAGCAAGGCCTTCACTCACTGAGCCATCTCACCAGCCCCAAATCCAGAAATTTTAAATGTNAAGTGGTTGCTAAGCATAGTGTTCCACACTAGTGATCCCAGCACTCAGGAAGATGAGTCAGAAGTATCACAAGTCTGAGGCTAGCCTGGACTACATAAGGACACCCTGCCAAAAGACAGATAGATGATAGATAGATAGATAGATAGATAGATAGATAGATAGATGATAGATAGATTGATAGATGATAGAAAGATAGATACATGATAGATAGATAGATAGA
>LZPO01097128.1:128132-140540 GCA_001675575.1 Neotoma lepida
TCCATCCTGATCAGAAGGTTGTTCCAACATGAACCTCGAATACACGTATTCGCACTGTGACACGTTCAGATTTGTTTTTAAGCCCGCTGGCCATCCTCACCCCTANTCCCCACCTACTGCCTTAATTTCCAAAATCCTCAGAATGAAAACACCAACGTGAATTAAAATAAACAAAGCTCTAAGCAATAAAATTTGGAAAGGACACCAGGTGACCTAAAGTGTTTTAGGTGACCACATGGGTACTTGCCCTCAGTGACCTGGCTCTTTTCTTTTTGGTTTCTTTTCTGAATCTGAAAGGGGAAAGGTTTTTAAAACCTTGCGATTCATTCTTCAGAAAATTTTAACTTGTAAACTCTCCTTGAAATTTTCACGCAGGAGTATTTTGTGTCACTTATTTTAACCACCCATGCAAAATCCGATGCCTGATTTCTGTTTANTATCTCTCAAGTTGAATTTCCATTTTCTTTGTTNCCCTCGGACGTGTTCTGATTCTGTTGTGTTTCTCAACACTAGTGGATGGTTACTTGGCTTNTTACAGAACATGCTCTCCACTGGTATACCAGCAAACAGCTTGGTTCTGTGGTCACCTAGAGGAACCAAGGAAACCCCAGCGCCGTGTACAATTTCCTAAAGCGGTTGTGAATTGCCTCCCGGTCCATGTCCTGACTGTTTTCATATTTGCAACCTTCTTACAGTTGCCTACTTTGGACCTATATTACAACTATATTTTCTTCTTTAAAAAATTATGTGTTAATGTGCGTGTGTGATGTGTGTGTGCAAGCTCCTGCATGTTACACATACGGAGGTTAGAGGACAACTTTGGGGAGTCTCTTCTACCTGTGTGTGAGTTCCAGGGATTGAACTCCAGTGTCAGGCTGGTACTGNAGCTGTATTTACCTGCTGGGCTATCTCAGGCCGGCCCGCAACTGTATTGTCTAAGCTTCCTTCACACCTGCATTGATTTAATTTTCTCTGCAAAACAATACCTTTGCCAGACATAATAACCTGTTTTTCTTTTTCTCAATCATTAAGATTGATCTTAAATAAGATTACACTAACTCCACTGACACCTCCATGCTCAAATCTTCGATAATCATTTAGAAATTGCTCAACAGGGTAACAGTGAACTCCCTCTTCTGACATTTCCCTTTCTCTAGTCTTCTACTCACTTGCAACACATTTTAAGTTTATGCCTTCAGTGCTGTTATAAAAGAAAAGGAAAAAGGAAATAAAAATGGGTGTCCAGCTTCAACCTTGACCTTTTTCTTTTCACTTTTGACCTTCATACTGCCTTTGATGTGGGTCACATGACTCTCCTTGTCCCTTTCCANACTGCCTATTTGAACTGCATCTATTGCTTCTTTGAATTCAGACCACTTCCCGGTTCTTTCCTGTCTGATCCCCCTTTCCATGGTGCCTCTCTGTGGAGCTGCTCACGCATGGTTGTTTTTCTCGTTTCCAGCTCCACACAGGTTAACTGTGGATTTGCTGTGTGGATCTCGGTGGAGACTGAATTCTTGACTGTGACGTGTCATCGTCCTTAATTCTGAGTGTGCAGGATTAAGAGCACGCCGGAACCTTCCTTACTTTCTCTCTTCAGATCTTTTCTCAACTTTCTGCAACATTCCCTCATCACTCACAAAGTCTGCAAATTTCCAGTCAGAATTCTTTTAGACTTTGCCTAAGAGCATGGACCTTGTGTGCCGGTGGACTTGCATCTGACCTTTGCCATCACTTTGGATGAGTTGCTGGCTTAGTTAAGATTAGCTCCCAAGCAGAGATCACAAAACAATGACCTAAACAAAGTGATGTTTGTTTCCCTTTCACATAAAGTAAAAGAGTTAATAGACAGATAGGCACGATGATAATACTTGTAATCCCAGTATTTGGGACACCAGCACAGGAGGATTGCTACAGATCCAAGGCAGCCTGGGCTACTTAGTGAATGCTGATCCAGCCTGGGCTACATAGTAAGACCTTAACTCATACCTGACCTGTTACCCCCCCCCCCAAAAAAAAGCTATGGATGGACAAGCAAGAGGTATATGATGGCTCTATTGTCTTCTGAGAAGATTGGTTCCGTTTATTGGTTCTACCATACATAGTGTGAGGCTTCACCCTTATGGTCCAAGGTGAAGCTTTAGTTGCCACAACCTAGTTCCAAGTGGCAGAAAGAAGGATTGGAAGAGGAGGGGAAAGGCATCAGCTTGCAGTCTCATAAGAAAACTTGTTGGGAGCTTCCAAATATGACATCTCATTGCCTAGAACGAAATGCCTGCCCACCATTGCCACTTCTAGCCATAGTTAGTCTCAGGCACAGAGTGCAGGGTGTTTCACTCGCTTAGGAAAAATGGGGATGGCAAGTATCCGAGTATTCAAACACTGTAGTTGTGCACCTCATGTTTCTTTACTTTTTAATTTTTTTCTATTTTTATTTGTGTGAGGGAGGGGTGTGTGTGAGTGTCTAATGNGAGAAATCCAGGGGAGTCTGCTTAAGGGGTAAAAGGAATTTATTAGGAAAGAAAACTCACTACAGAACAGGAGATTTATTGTAGGGTCCTGGAAAGCCGATACACAGTCCCACGCTGTTCTTCCACCTGAGTCCACCTCAGCATCCAAGCCCACGAGGGAGCAAAGGGGCCGTGTAAGTGCGTCTCAGGACTTAAGGGTCGCCCCCAAGCCACGCCCCAGGGGCAGGTACTTCAAGGTCATAGGTATGTAGGATAGTTACTTGCTACATATCTAGGGGCTGTGCTTCAAGGTCATAGACAGGACAGCTGTCCACTACAAGGGTCAGATGACAGCTTCCAAGAGCCATGTTTTCTTCCTCCATATTGTTTTTGAGATAGTCTCTTGTTATTTCTGCTGCTGTGCAGGCCTGGACTCTTGTCTTCACCGCCCACTGCAGTAGGATGTCTGGGGTGGGGAACAGAGAGGCAGGGCTGCTGCATCTGCGAGGGATCTAACTCAGGTCTCCAGGCTGTTCAGCTAAGGCTGTGGACCACTGTTTCCGTCCCATCATGTTTCTTAATAAGAGATTCTTAGGGATCTTAGATTGCAGTGGATAGCTGTTTAGGCTTTGGCCTTGAGACACTGCCCCTACAGTGACAACAGGTAAATGCTACACCTGCCTAAGACCTCCCCCTTAAGGGGGAGCCCCTTAAGACTCGAGGTGCCTATGTGTTGGCCCCTTCCTTCTCCTTCTGCTTCTGGATCATTCGAGGTCTTAGATGCCGGATTGGAGACCAAGCCAGAATTCTTTGCTGGATTGCATCTTCTCTCTTCCAGTTCCTGTATCTGACTTCTCACTCACTCTGTAAATTATCCCCGAAATAAACCTATCTTGATTGCTAGCTAATCTATGTGGGATTTGCCTCCTTAANTACAATAATATTAGATTGGTTTTTAAAGACATTATCTTACTGTATAACCCTGATTGGTCTGGAACTTACTATGTAGACCAGGCTGGCCTTGAATTCACAGAGATTGGTTTGCCTCTGCCTCCCAAGTGCTGAGATAAAAGGCATGTGCTATACCATACCTGGCCTAATATGTTTCAATCTTAAAAATTTTAAGATCTGCTGGGTGTGGTGGCATAGGCCTTTAATCCCAGTGCTCAGCACTATGCAGATCTGTGTTCCAGGCCAATCAGGGATAGATACATAGTCTCAAAACAAACATGTTAACATAGTATGTATGTGTCAACATTTATATGTTATAAAGACATTTCGATAAATGTCTTTATAGCCCTACATATTTCCTCTCTATGAACCAGTCCCAAGATAACACATCATTGGTTTCAAATCTGATTTTAAATACTTGAATATTTGCCCCAGTTGGTGGTTATCATACTGTTGGATACCTTGTTCTGGAAGGGAGATGGGTGTTTTGATATATTTGTTGTTGTTGTTTGTTTTGACAGGGGTCTCTATGTAGCCCTGGCTGTCCTAGAACTCTCTGTAGACAAGGCTGGTCTTGAACTCACAGAGATCTTCCTGCCTCTGTCTTCTGAGTGCTGGGATTAAAGGCTTGTACAACTACACCAAGGTTAGCAATGTATTATTTCCTCAATGTCAGCATGTATTTCTTAGATTAAAAACACAGCATAGATTAAACGATGGCTCATGAAATCAAATGGACCTAGGCAGGAACTCTGAATCTGCCACTCCCTGGGTATAAAGCCTCTCATTCACTGGGGATATACAGCCTTTTACTCAGTGGGTATACAGCCTCTCACTCACTGGGGATATACAGCTTCTCACTGGGTATGTACAGCCTCTCACTGGATATACAGCCTCTCACTCACTGTATATACAGCTTCTCACTGGGTATATACAGCCTCTCACTCGTAGCTTCCTAACCTGTAAACTGAGGTAGTAAGGACACATGGAGAATAAGGGGAAATTTTTTTATATAAATGTGTAATACTGTGTCTGGCAAGGGAAGTGGTACCTTTCCTATTTTAGTTTGGTCTAGCTTTTTCTACAAACCCTTCCTACAATGAACTGTTAACTCTATTTTAAAAGTTATTTTTTGTTTTTGTTTGTTTGTTGTAGATGAATCTTAAACTGTCTTATTCATTGAAAACACCAGGCCAGGTATTGAGGTAAATTCTAAAAGGTCAGAGAGACAGAACGAGCCACAGCCAACCTCACCTTGCCAACTCCTCAGCTGATCTCGTTTCCTCAGACTGCAGGCTTCTGAGTCCTCACCCAAATGGATCTCAGCTGAACTGCTGCTCAAAGCCTGAAAGCTTAAGAGGCCTCTAGCTTCTGGTGCCCACACCTTATATACCTTTCTGCTTCCTGCCACTACTTTCTAGGATTAAAGGCGTGTGTCTTTCTCAAGCAAAGACATGAGATCTCAGGTGCTGGAATTAAAGGTGTCTGCCACCATGCCTGGCTGTTTCCAGTGTGGCCTTGAACTCACAGAGATCTGGATGGATCTCTGCTCTGGAATGCTATGATTAAAGGCATGTGCTACCACTGCCTAACCTCTATGTTTAATCTAGTGGCTGTTCTGTTCTCTGACCCCAGATAAGTTTTATTAGGGTACACAATATTTGGGGGGACACAATATATCACTACAGTTTGTTTGTTTTTGTTTTTTTTCAAGACAAGGTTTCTCTGTGTAATCCTGGCTGTCCTAGAACTCACTCTGTAGACCAGGCTGGCTTTGCACTCAGAGATCTGCCAGCTTCTGCCTCCCAGAGTGTTGGGATCAAAGACATTTGCCACAGCTGGCTAAATAGAAGTATTTTTCATTCTGATCATTGTTGTAGGTATTCAAGTGAATGCCCTTAACTTGTAAGTCAAACTTAACGAAATTGTCTCCAAAGTCAGTTTATAACTCAAGGAGCAACAGAATTATTCCTGTATCATTTGATCAAAAAACAGCCAAGCCTTTCTATTCCTCAGCCTTGAGGTGAATAATTTTTTTAGATGATCCCCTAATCAGTGATGTTGCTAAGCCTTTCCACTCTTGATAAAGTTTCATGGTATTTTAAAGCAACTATTAATCACCTACTGCATGCCAGGTGCTGTGCCAGGTCCTGGGGAAGCAATGGTAAGCAAAACCTGTCTGGTCTGTGTTCACGGAGGTGGTGGGTTATTGAAGAAGTCAGACAAGCAGCTGTTGAAGATGAGGGAGACTCTCCATGGTGGTCATTGTTAGGAAGGACACAGAAGAGGNTGTGAGCGCAGGTACAGATGTGCTGTGGTCAGAGACTGAATGGTGACTTTGGAGGCAAAAGCTGACCCACAAGCTGCAGTAACTAAAGGGGGCCGGGGTGGTGGCTTGAAATTAGCTCAGATGTGAGCAGCCTAAGTATGGACCTGCATATCCCGGCTCTGTCCAAAGGAGGTATTGCGTTCTGTTTGGAGCTGTCTTTCAAATAAGTGTCTGTAGAGATGGAGACGTAGTTGAATGATAATAGGGTACTTGACTCTGACATACCCCCTCCTCATCCCCCCTCTCACACACAGAGTCTAAAATGAGTGTGTATAATGTACAGCTTCACTGTGTGATTCTGGAAAGGAGACCACAAAGTTCGGGAATAGTTTAAAATCTTTTACTGTTCATTTGTCAGTGTGGCACTAGCAAACTTTAAATACAGGTGAGTTTTTGACACATCAAGCAGATGCATCTGAAAATTCATCTTTAACCATCCATTCCTAAAAAGCCTACAGTTCAGTGGCCAACAGGTCCCTGCAAGGCCCAGTCATGCTCCTGCCATGGTGGGGGACACTAGGAAAGAGAGCATCCTCCAAGCCGGTTGCAGAGATTGGAGAGAAAGTATTCCCCGATTGTTTGTTCCTTTTTTGACTCTGCTGAACAGGACAAGGATAATAAAGTAAGATCAGAGAGTCGGGAGCTGGTCTGCATCATCCTTAGCAAATAGAATTTAAAGGACATGGACCATTCGGAGACCATTTGTAAAGAGTCAGCTCCCAGAGCCGCACTGGAAATGACCAGAGAGTGGCAAGCATGAATGAGCAGTATTCCAGAGGGCTGGCTAGGATGGCCTAGCTCAGGGCCAATGGGCTGTCCCAATGTCCAGTCCCTGTGTGGCTTTCAAGTTTGTATAGGCAGGAAATAAGCTTGGCAAGGGATGAGATTGGCAGGTACATTGGCAAGGAATGCCATTTGTCCTTGTCATGTCTAGCAGAGCCAAAAAAGGACAAATGAGGAAATGTTTCCTCTTTCAATTTCTGCAAGGGGCTTGAAGGAAGCCCTTTCTGTGTGTCTCCCACCATGGTAAGAGCATGACTTAGCCTTGGGGGCAACTGTCAGCCACTGGGCTGCAGGNTATTTTCTTTTAGGAGTGGATGCATTTAAGGTGCATTCTATTAATCTGAAGATTTCTAAAGTTTATCTCTCTAGGCAAAATTAGATGAGTTTGTTGCTGGCCCAGTTTCAGTGCTGAGACGGCATCCTCAGGCGAGCCATGACTTGTCTCCCAGCTGAGTCTATGAGTCATGATGCAGTTTTATCAAGGTACCAGATTTCAGGGTGTGTGTGTTGCTCGGGTTCCCAGGATACCTCCCAGGCAATTTATGCTGTGCCCTTCCTGTCCCCAGGTGCCAGAACTCTCTGTCACCATCCCCTAAGTACCCTTGTGACTGGGGCTTCTTGCTTTGCATTTCTCCTGGTACCTGGAATTCCTCTCAGCAGCACTCTGAGATCTTTGTTCTGTGGGAACCTGTCAGATGAGGTTGTCAGTCTTCCCTGACCAATGTACCCAGTGACAGTGACATCTCCTCAGTGAAGGGTCATCTCAGTTGTGACCTCAGAGGACCCTTCTCTGATCACCTTTAGTGAAGCACCGGTACCCTGCTCTCCCACTCCCTGTCCGTCTTTCATACCTTGGTTTATGGGTGGCTTGCTTGTGTTCTCTTCCCCATACTGACAGGAGGATGTACTTTCTGTGAAAGCAGACTTTGTCTCTATTCTTGATTGGCTCTTTAGCGTGCCAAGTAGCCAGCATCCCAGAACTGGCACATGTCCTAGTAGACAAATAATTTGATCCTTTTGCTCATTAAATTGTAGTGTGGTACCTGCTTCACAGAATAAGCAGGCCTGGAGTTAGTGCACTAATGATTTATCTTCTTCCCTCACAAAATGTGTGTACTTTTAGATCCTGCCCCCTTTTCTTCAAAATAGCCAAACATTCATTGGAATTCATTCTTCATTTCTCTTGCTGTTTCCCCTGTATACTTCTGCATGTGTCATTGGCAGCTAGCTGGTTGTTTTATACACAGGCCATTTCCTTAACTTCCTCCCTCTGCACCCTTCCTCTTCAGCTACTTCGCTGTGTGAGTCTGTGCTAGGAACACCAGTGATTATCTTTGACTGATACTTAATTTGTCGTCCTGTCCACCTCTCCCATCTTCCTGGAGGTGCCTTTTCATTTGTGCACACTGCAGGGGTCTTTCTTAAAGGCAAATCTCACCGTATCGGGGTGGCTCCTTTTGCTGCAGTGAGCAGGTGCAGATGCCCAGGTGTGCAGAATCATAAAGTCTCCCTTTGGCCTTTGCAGCTGTTCAGCCCCACCTGTTGCCACTCAGCAGTTTCTGTGTCCCTGGTGGTTGCTCTGTGGACATGGTATGCGCACTCACGCCCCTTCTTAAGCTGTTTGTGATACATACCAGGGAGGTTATCAAGACAAGATGGCCACACTCTGTGGCGATGTTTCTTCCTGTTACCTGAGTGCTCTCAGTAAACTGATGCTCAGCTTTCAAGCCCAATTCTGAAGACCTTGGCTGGCACTTTTCTTCCATCACCCCTGCCCCACCCTGTTCTCTGTGCTGCCCCTGGTTGTTGGGCCCGGCAGTCCTCCCTCCGGGATGAGAAGCGAGAACAGCTCGAGGTTTCTGCATGAACGTTGTGTTTTGTTCCCTCCAGCCTTGTTTGGCCAAGCAGATGCTGAGAAAAGGAAGTTCGACCTGTTTATAAGGTTAGGGAGATACATTGTATTTTATCACTGCTCTTGGATGCTTTCCCTTCCGTGCTGTGGCCATGGGAGGCTGGGTTGTGAGGGATATATAAGCTGCCCTGAGCTTGAATAAACCACATTCTTCTTTCAAGAGTGACCCACGTCTCTTGTGCTTCNTTTCAGTCTCCAGACCCTTGCCNGCCTCACAATTCCCAGTGGTGCAGGCACCACACCTGGTCCTGGTACAGGACTGATGCTGGAGAACAGCTTCCTGTCTGGTGTTCATTTGAGATGACTATGTTTTACTCATCTTCTGGGCTTCTTGGAGCAGGCCTCAGGTTGACATACTGTGGACATTCAATAAACATACTCGGGGAGAGCCAGGGAAGAAGCGCGGCTTGCACACTCCCCATGCTTTCAACTGATGTTTTGGAAGAAATCCCTTTAAAGGTTAGAAGTTATAAGACACACTGTAAATGCTGTTCATAGATGTCCTAATTAGGTTTCTGTGGCTGTGATAAAATACCGATCAAAAGCAACTCAGGGTAGAAAAGCATTTGTTTGGGTTACAGCTACAGTTCATTTTGAGAGAAGACAGGGCAGGAACCTGGAGGCAGGAGCTGATGCAGAGGCTGTGNAGGNGTGCTGCTAACTGGCTTGCTCATCATGGCTTGCTCAGCCTGCTTTCTTAGAGAACCCAGGACCACCTGCCCAGAGGTGGCACTACCCACAGTGGACTTGGCCCTCCCCCATCAATCTTGAATCAAGAAAATGCCCACAGTCCAGTCTGAAGGAAGCAATTCTTCAATTGAGACCCCCCTCTTCCCAGGTGACTTTAATCTGTGTCAAGTTGTCAAAATGGCAGCCTGGTATGAGTTGGAGTGTCCATGAGCTTGTGGTTGCTGAACATGAACCTAATTTGGAGTTCCAGATTTGGTGACAATGATACCCCAGACAGTTTTTTGTACTTTTCTGTCATAATCACAGCCTTTTCTTTCTAAAGTCTTTCAGAAGTTGGTTTTTTAGGTAGCCTGCACAGACCTGAGGCTCGGGTGTTTAGAGCAGAGCCTGTGAGTGCCTGCCTTCGTCACGTGTAAAGGTAGAAGCTAACAGTTTCATCATTACTTTATAAGTAAAAATATGACATTTCTGATGCTGCATTGATTTTAAAAAAAGAATAACTTAAATATTCCCAATAGAAGCTAAACTAAATACCAAAATGGCTTGGTGTTCATCAGTGTTTATTTTAAAAGTATTTTAAACATTTGCTACAAAAGTAGTTGTTTTGATCATGAAACTCATTTTCTCTGAAGCTCCATCTGGGTCTAACACACATGTGTTTTAGAAGTCTTACCTTGGTTAGCTTATCATATTCTTTTGACACACATATACAAACAGTATATCTAATGTATTTCACAACTAAGCTTTAAATACGACACACATATACAAACAGTATATCTAATGTATTTCACAACTAAGCTTTAAATACTATAGAATGTTTAAAAGTTGAGTTATTTTACTTGTATACAACTAGCAACATCAAGGCTATTAAAACTTTGATGATTGAGCTGGCAGGATGGCTCAGTGAATAAACATATCTGCCACCAAACCTGAAGGCCTGAAGTTGATCCTTGGAACCAACATGGTGGAAGGAGAGACTCCTGAGTTATCCTCTGACCTCCACATAGGTGNCCTGGTTCATGATCACAAACACACACACTCATACAATCACACTCACACTCATACACTCACACATACTCACACTCATACACTCACACACTCTCACACTCATACACCTGTCTCTTATACACATCTAGATGTGTATAAGAGACAGCATTCACACTCATACACACACACAACACAGATGAAATTTTTGTTAGAAAACCATCCCTTCATAGGATATGTGGATTTAAAAGCTTATTTGCATGTGGGTAAATATTACTTATTGCTAAAATAAGAATATGTAATCAAATGCTCAAGAAATCTTGCCACATAACTGAGAGAAGGGACCAGAGCAATATATTCTACTCTTTTAAACTGCTGAGCACTTGTCACAAGTTATCTAGTGATTGATGGTGGGGGGAGGTCCCAGCCTTGTCTTCCTGAGCTAATAGTAGGTCCTCCTTCACACCTGCTCCAAGCCAAGAAATGACAACTCTCTCCCAAAGTCAGAGCACTGGCTTCTTGGTCACCGAGTCCTTTCATTTCCTCAACACCTGTAACCCTAGGGGATTTCAAAATGACACTTTGCTCAATGACCTGAAAATTGTACCTCCAAGGCAAGGCACCATGAGCTGACTGCTGAGAATGAGGATTGCCCTTCTTTTGTAATATGGGAAAATGGTGGGTTTGAAAAGAGAAATAAAGAAAATAGTTTGGGGGTTGGGGGGTACCCCATACCAGGCTATCAGTAACAGAGATAATTTCAGGCAAAGGTTAACTATCTGGAGATGGATCCTATCAGAATACCTCTTCCTACAAAAGTGACTTCCCAACCTTATACCCGCTTTGAAAAGCAGTGGTTTGAATACTTAAAAACAAAAACCTCCTTAATCAAATCAGCTATCAACTCCCAGGGTCAGCTGAAGGGATGACTTAAAAGTTTGCTCTTGCNGGGCAGAAACTTTCAGTAGGGGCAANTGTAGTTGAGACTGTCATTCTTTGGAATATCCCCACTGGAGCTAAGAGTTGGGTACCAAAGTATTGCTCCATCCATTTAAGAACATAAGAATAAACTCCCAGAACAGAACTTTGGCTAAAAATCACCAGATCCTTAGCTGGCAGTCAGCTGGGCCAATAGATGATTGGTTTCTATAATAATTGGCCCTGGAACTCACTATGTAGACCAGGCTTTGCTTGAACTTAGAGATGTGCCTGCCTTTGTCTCCTGAGTGCTGGGACTAAAGGCCTGGGTCATCCTATTTAAAAGGGGCATGTGGTGATATTGTGTCCCCCAATATATTGTGCACCCTAATAAACTTATCTGGNGTCAGAGAACAGAATAGACACTAGATAGACATAGAGGCCAAACAAATGGTGGTACACACACCTTTAATCCTATCACTTGGGAGGCAGAGATTCATCCAGATCTCTGTGAGTTCAAGGCCACACCGGAAACAGCCAGGCATGGTGACACACACCTTTAATTCCAGGAAGGGATGGCAGGAAGCAGAAAGATATGTAAGGCGTGAGGACCAGGAGCTAGAGGCTTTTAAGCTTTTAGGCTTTTAGCAGCAGTTCAGCTGAGATCCATTCAGGTGAGGACTCAGAGGCTTCCAGTCTGAGGAAACAGAGTCAGCTGAGGAGTTGGCGAGGTGAGGTTGTCTATGGCTTATTCTGTCTCTCTGATCTTTCAGTATTCACCCCAATAGCTGGCACTGAGTTTTTTTTTTATTACTAAGACCATTTAAGATTCGTCTTACAGGGGAAAGTTTAACATTTTATCAAGAATGTTAAATTTGTTCTCAGAGGTTATTAACTACAACATATGAAAGTATATGGACCCTGACCCAGGGCATTTTCCTATGGAATAATGCAAACGTAGGGGACTGTCTTNGGGTTTTTATTGCTGTGAAAATACACTATGACCACAGCAACTCTTATAAAGAAAACATTTAGTTGGGGCTGGCTTACAGTTCAGGTGGCATGCAGGCAGACATAGTGCTGGAGTAGGAGCTGAGAGTCCTACATCTTGCAGGCAACAGGAAGTCAACTGAGACACTGGGCAGTGTCCTGAGCATAGGAATTCTCAAAGCCCACCCCTACAGTGACACACTTCTTCCAACAAGGCCATACCTACTCCAACAAAGCCACACTTCCTAATAGTGCCACTCCCTGTGAGATTATGGGGCAATTACATTCAAACTACCACAAGGACTGAGCATAGTTTGTGAGTGGGGCCTTTCTTGGGCTTGTCTAGGCACCTGGATGCTCTAGTCCTCGGGGGCAGGATACTTGGCAGCTGATCCCAACTC
>LZPO01097128.1:162601-176558 GCA_001675575.1 Neotoma lepida
CGTCTGGCTTGTCAGCATCAAGAATTTTGGCTGTTAAAATGGACATGAAGTGATTTGGACCAGTTAAGTCTTTAAACATTTCAGCACAGTTTATTGTTTTTGTTTTTTCTTCATAACATCTCGTCTCCCCTGGTCCATGTAATAAAGAGTTGAGAAAAGGTATTTATGTAGTTCACANTTTTTGGATGACTAGGGTCATATTGCAAGTCTGCCTTTGGAGTCTCTAACTTAGCTGGAAAAGCTGACTCCCCAGTGCCAAGGCAGATCTGTGTGCAGGACAGGACACAAAGCCAACCTTTTAGAAGACTGGTTTGTTATAAAGCTATTGTTGTGTTAATAAATTACTACGCTGTGCGTTGCTCTGNATCTGTTCCCGTNCTAAGCATCNGAGTGATGGTTGCCTTACTTAACTGTTANTACAGTTCCCTTAGGTAAAGAGCCATCTCTATGTAGTATAAACAGTAATAAACTTTTATAGATTAGATACTTAGCTTACTAGAGATCCAGCCAATGGAAATGGATGTGAGAATGCCATCTTAACCATTCTGCCACCTCCCTTCCAGCTGTCCCAAATGGTCTGCAGCAGGCAGTGCTCCTTTATCAAGCCATTCAGGAAGAAAGTCTATATTTAAACACATGGTGTGAAGTTATCTTAACCACATCTTAATAGATATACCAGGAAGCAAAGCCATGTGTATATTACCACTTAAATGACAGTTAAAGGCGGGCTTTTCGCCTTATCATTAGTAGAGTAGTAAGTAGATGTTTCTCCGTATGAGCTTGTGTAAGCAGGATGCATCCTGGCTCTGGTATCTGTCTTGTCAGTCTTAATTACTTAATAGACAGGCAGGATGGACGAAGAAGCTCCTGCTTGTTCTGTTTTACTAGAAGAATACTGAGCCATGNGCCAGGAAGAACCATGTATATTTCATTTGTAAAGCATATCTTTTTTTTGTTAACAATAAAAAACATAATGTCACTTTACTTCCTTCTGGGGCAATTCCTCTGGGGTGTGGACACCAGAAAATGCTTCCCCAACATATGAAGGATTGTTGAGCTAAAGACAGTTAGAGGCAAGTTAGTTCCCTGCCTTCCCTCTCTTTGGCTAAAGCAATACATAGACTTACAGAGGTGAGAGGTGCCCTGCCCACCTTCCTACNGTGTTAACAAAGGTTAACCACTGAAGGCAGTGCTGGACCTTTTCGTCCTGGAGAATGGCAATTGGGAAAATTATATGAACAAGCAGCACTAACATAGTGGGATACTGATCCTTACGCATTATAAGGGTGAGTGCTAACTGGTAATGTAATCAGAGTTTTACATGTCATGGAAACCTTCAGAATAAGACCAGAGATCCAATAAAAACTGTCAGGACAGACAGCCGGGTAGAGTTATGACTGAACACAATCAGAATGTGAACTTCTGGTAGCAGAGTGAGGACAGCTNAGTAAAACCTGTTTCTCAGTCTCAAATGTAGCAGCATTCCTTCCTTCCAGCTCTAGCACAGAAGCCCTGCGGAGTGAAGGTGATCATCAGGGGAATTTGAGTCTCTATGATCCACCTTGTGAGAGAGAGGAAGAACTCTGGTCTCTATGATCCACCTTGGTGGGAGAGAGGAAGAACTCTGGTCTCTATGATTGACCTTGGTGGGAGGGAGGAAGAACTCTGGTCTCTCTGATCCTCCTTGGTGGGAGGGAGGAAGAACTCTGGTCTCTATGATCCACCTTGTGGGGGAGGGGAGGAAGAACTCTGGTCTATGAATCTCTTTGGAAGGAAAAAAGGAGGCAAGAAACTGAAGGCCNGGAGAGGGTCAGAAATGCCTTGCTTCTGGCATCCACAGGGGACTTTGTCTTTTTCTCAGTTTGATACTATATTTGTAACTGTAAGGCAAGTTACATGTCTCTAATCATGCCATCTAATTATTGAATGCAATATCTGTGACATTTTATCAATTCAAAGGTAGTAGACGTCTATACCTTCTCTTCCATATATGCTGTGCTTTGAACTCAGGGTTTTACTAAGCGTGTGATATATCAAGCTACATCATTGTTCATGTCTATACACATCATAAATAAAAAAAAAATTTCTTAAAGTTTTATCCATGCTGAAAACTAGCTTATTGAATTTTCATGTGAGGTAGTTATTCTATATTTAATAATTATGTTATGAGCAGTATTATACACCATACAATGAAATTTATTTGTCATCCCATAAAACTACTTCATTTCATCCTTATCACTAATTTGTGTGTGCAGGTATATATACATATTCATGTGTGTGCATTTGTGTGCAGGTGCATGTAAGTGTGTATGCATGTGAAAGCCAAGAGTCAGTGTCTTCCTTAATCACTCTGTAACATATATGAGCAAGCGTTTATAACATGAGTAAGCAGTACTAACAGCGGTAGACAGGTGGGATACTGCTCTTTACTCATAATAAGGGTGATAGGTAGGTAGATAGATAGATTAGATGGATGGATGAATAGAGATAGATAGATAGATAGATAGATAGATAGATAGATAGATAGATAGATAGATAGATAGATAGATAGAGGGTCTCACTGTGTCCTGGCTGGCCTTAAACTCTACCTGTCTTTGCCTCCCTAATGCTGGGATTAGAGGCATGTGATACCATGCCCATCTCCATCTTATTTTTTTTATTCACCTATTTATTTTACATCCCAGCCATAGCCTTTCTCCCCATCTTCCCCTCCCAGCCCCTCTCCCCCATTTCCCCCCTTCCACCTCCAACTCTCTTCTCTTCTGTCTCAATCCAGGAAAGGGCAGGTCTCCCATGAGTATCAATAAAACATGGCTTATCAAATTGCAGTAAGACTAGACACCTCCCCATGTNTTAAAGCTGTGTAAGGCAACCCAGTGTGAGAAGTAGGGTCCCAAAAGGCAGTAAAAGAGTGGGAGACAGCCCCTGTTCCCACTGTTAGGAGTCCCACAAGAGGACCAAGCTACACAGCTGTACAGATATCTAGACTGCCCAGGTCAGTCCCATGCAGGCTCTCTGGTTGTCCGTGTCTGGGAGCCGCTGTGCGCCTGGTTACTTGGTTGTGTGAGCCTTCCCATGGTGTCCACCCCTCCAGCTCCTACACTCCTTTCTCCTCCTCCTCCTCCTCCTCCCTAAGATTCCTAATCTCTATGCCTAATGTTTGCCTGTAGGTCTCTGCATCTGCCATCAGTTGAGGGATGATACTTCTCTGATGACAGTTGGGCCAGGCACTAATCTGGAGACATCCAGTTCAGGTTGCTTATCCATTATTGCTAGGCGTCTAAGCTGGGGTCCTCCTTGGAAATGCATGGGTATTTTCCTTGCATCAGGTTTCTGCCCAACCCCAAATTGCACCCCCCAGCAGTCCTCCTCAGCACCCTCTCCCTCTGTGCGCCCCCCAACCTGATNGCTCAATGTTCCTACCCCACCTGCCCTCAGTCCACTCACAAAATCTCTTTGTTTCCCCTTCTCAGGGAGATCTGGGTGGTAAAGGATGTCTTGTTTTTCTCCAAAAGGCTTGTTGTAGATTTCAGAGAGAGGAGATAGAGAGATCACATTCTATGCAGAACTCTCATACAGCACTTCTGGAGAGGCCGTGCGGTAGATATTCTCAGAGCCAGTGTGAATTCTGGGTTTGCTTTTGAACTTGACTGAACAAGTTTCTGAGTTTCTCTGCTCTTTACTCCAGTTGTTTGAATGAGAAATGTCCTCTCTGGTCTCAAGCATTTGGACACCTGGTCCCCAGTAGGTGATGCCGTCAGAGGAAGTTTAGGAGGTACAGCCTTGCTGGAGAAAGTTTGTCACTGGGGTTGGCTTTCAGAGCTTAAGGCCTCACCTATGTTTGCTCGCTCTGCTTCCTGCTTGCCATTAAAGCATGTGAGCTTTCGGAGTCTTATTTCTGCCGCCTTGCCTGATGCTTGCTACCCTGCTTCCCCACCATGGTGGAATCTGAACCGTTCCATCTAGAACCATAAGCCCAAATAAACTCTTTCTTCTTTAAGTTGCCTCTGTCGTGGTATTTTATCATAGGAACAGAAAAGTGACTAACTTATTCATCTTGCTTACCATGGAGTTGAGATGTCATTCTTGACCAAGTACACACTAAATGGTTACCTCACTAACCCTGGCAAGCCCTCTTCACTCAGCAGGTAGTTGTTGAGACTGTTGTATGTTAAGCCTTGTCCTGCATCCTGAACTCTTAGTTCTNACAGCTCTAAGGCTGAGGCAGCTAAGCACATCACCAGATATCTGTGATGCAGTTTAACAGCAGTGTAATAATCAGTATTCCCAAAGCTAAGAAGTGTGAAATGTAGTGTAACTACTGATTTGGGGAAGTTGGGTACTGGTGCTCATTATAAGTATCTTTAATAGCCCAGTCAGCAGCATCCATGACACCCTGAGTTGAGTCCTCAGCACCACCACCTCAGCATCAGGTAAGATGATACAAACATAATCCTAACCCTCAGAGGTGGAGGCAGGGAGATCGGGTGTCCAAGGTCAGCCTTGGCTATGTATTAAGGTTGAGGCCGTTGTGAACTATATGAGACACTGTCTCAAAACCAAGAAGAAGTACGTGACTTTTATGTTTTGTCGTCATTTACCCATAGGTGAACATTAAACCTTTGCATTATTATCTTAAACTCAATGCTAGGTTTATTACAGCTTATGACATCTGGTGTTTGGTATTGTTTCAAGAGTGTATTGTAGCAGACACAGCCTTCCTCGCAGTGATCACACAGGAAGTGATTTGCTCTAAGAGACTAAAATTACCNGAGGACATGCAGCATTGTCAGCTTGGTCTTAGCTCATAGAGTTGCGAAATTACAATGTTTAGGAGCAAATAGTGTTTGGCAGGCCCTGAGATGACAAGAAAAGTTCCTGGCCCCCCAGAGTGTGTGGTCTTGGAGGAAGAAGACAGGCTAAGAGTTAAGCACAGCTTAGCGTGACAGACAATATTCTGACATGAATGATAACATGCTCTCGTTTCAGCTCAGCTTTTTCCTTCTTGTATCATAAGGCGAACTCAGGCAAAAGGATAATTATGAAATCCTAATTTGTAAGATGTTAAGGTCATTTAGGAACGCCGTGGCACTTATCCAGTAGCCCATCATTGATTCAGAATGACATGCAGTCAGTATAATGCACCAGCCATGCTGAGTTTGACAGCGGCTCTGCTCCCAGATTTGTGAGCTGTCATGTTTAGTGGGTACTTGGCAAGTATGTTTCCTGCAGGGTCGACTCTGCCTCTCTGTTGACTGTGCCTGCTGTGGCTGATGCAAACGCCCCCGGCTCTGTCATGGCCCACCCCTTCCTTCTCTCCCTGGAACACTGTATGTGTGGCCTGCCGCTGCTCTAATATCCTTCAGAGAGCCAAGCCATCTACATACCCTAGGTCCCTAACTGGGTAATGAAATCCATTATGGTCTGATGCCATGCAGTCACAGTAATGACACTCTAAATACTCTCATGGAGTCAGAGCAGACATGGGGCCCCACGAGGTTATCCAAGCACTTATCACTAGGGTAGACTAGCTTCAATGCCGCTTCAGACCATTCTCTATTTCTTTGCATTTTTTAAAAAAAAGTGTTTTATTATTTTATATGTCGGAGTGTTTTGCCTGCAGTTTTGTCTATACACCACGTGTAAAGACCAAAAGAGGGCATCAGATCTCCTGGAACTGAAACTACAGTTATGAATCTTGGTGTGTGCTGGGAATTGAACCCAGTGCTTTTGACCACTGAATCTTCACTCCAACCCCATCACAACATTTTAAGAGGAGTAGCCAAGAGCTGGATGAGAACACTCTAGGGGAAAAGCCCCTTTAGCTCCCCCTTTTGTCAGGTCTCAGAATCCCAACTGACCAGAAGGAAGTCACAGCCGTATTGCATATCTCCCTTGCAAGTTCTATCGACACCCTTTCATGTAGCCATGGAAAATACTCTGGGATGGATCCTTGGGATACAGATAAAGTAGAGACTGCATTAGTCCTCAAGGACTAATTTAACATTAGTTTAACATGTACCATAAAGCAGTGTGAGAAATAGAGCCAGGAACTTAGCCAGTGAGGCCAGTGCAGCTCACAGTGAGGCCAGTGCAGCTCACAGTGAGGCCAGTGCAGCTCACAGTGAGGCCAGTGCAGCTCACAGAGATGGTGTCATGGGACCTCAAGGCAGGACAGGTGATGGAATGTAGCCCAGGCTGGCCTCAGACTCAGAGATCCGCCTGCCTCTGCTTCCCAAGTGCTGGGATTAAAGGGCGTCACCATGCCCAGCTAGAATGTCCCTTTTTAAGTCTTTTGCTTTAAAGCCTTTCAAATCAGTGTTGTGTGAGAGCCTGATTTTACATAATCAGAGCCTAAAATATAGATTGCACAAGACAGAGTATAGCGCTGCGGTTCCTGCCATTTCTGGAATGCAATGTGCATAGTGATGTCATAGGATTGTGTTTTAGATCCATGGATATTGTGAGCTCTAGGCTGAGAATATACCTCAGTGGTAGAACACTTGCCTAGCCTGGTCAAAGCCTTGGGTTTGACCCCCACCATTACAAAAAAGGCAAAAGAAAGGCTCTTGACTTTGCCTCCATCTTTCATCTCACAATTTTCTTTTGCACCTCTCACTACAAGACAGGTTCAAACATGTGAAATGTAGGCTGTGCTTAGATTCCAGGACTGTGTGGCTGCCCTTTGCTCTACTGCGCAGGAATGTGCTATCCCTACCGACCAGAGGAGAGCAAGAGCATCTGGACTCCTCCCCTCGGCAGGATAGCCTTGGGGCCTTTCGCTTCTCTATCAGAAAACTGGTCCTTAATCATTAGTCACTTGGGAGAATGAGGATTTTCTTCTACATCCCTTAGAAGGAATTTCTTTTGGAAGGTGGGAGGGAAGAGTCTCAGCCGCCTTGGCCTCTCTAGCTGCCAAAGTCCATGCCTAGGCTGTCTCGGGGCTGAGTTTTCAAGTACATACACGTGTCCTGCCTCTGCCCTGGAGTGGTATACATGAAGCTAGTTGGGTAACTCATTAGCATAGTGAGCTGGAGAGCAGAGCCTCCAGTCTCTGCAGCTGGCCTGTCAGAATTGCTGGGACGGTCTTTGTCCCCGTTTTATCCTGCCTAAAGTGCACGATTTATTCTATTCTAAGCAGCATTGCCATTAGGATTTTCACATTTCACTCTTCCAGCTCAGTACTTTTGTGTTCTGCTGAGGAGGAAGAAAAAGGATAACTTTGGCTACAGTTTCTAAAATTAGTCTGAATGATTTGCTTAGCCTGGATAAAGAAACTGAGCCACACCACATTGTTGCTTTTAGTTGACAGCGATGGCTTCACCCTGAGATGACAAGTAGTATTTATGAGAGCTTCCACTGAGTTCTACATCTATTTCTTCAACAAGAGATGTCTCTGGTGTTGGTGAATTTGAATAGAGAAGAGGAATGGGACTCATTAGTTAATAAAGATGATGGGTTGTACAACCTACCTTTAAAAGTAGGCAAAGGAAAGCAACAGCAAGATTCTTTTTCATGTGTGGCATTAGTAAAGGTGTTTGTTTGTTGTGTTGTGTTGTTTTTAATGTGGTTTCTTTGATAACTCCTAATCTGTTCAGAAATCAGCTGATGATATACTGCCTACCAGAAACATTTTGATGTAACATTGTAAGGGGGGCATCAATTGACATGACATAGAAGAGACTAAATGTTTGGTTTTGGCCCAGTGCTCTCATTTTAGAATTCTATACAGAAGAATCACGTGAACAGGGCTGAAGAAGACGATGTAGCTCCATGGTAGAANGCTTGCTTACCATGCACAAGGTTCTAGGTCCAATTCCCAAAGGGAAGGGGAGGAAGGGGAGGGGTGTCATATGAGCCTAGTTCCGAGATGTTTGTGGCATTATTAGTAATAAACATGGAATGGCTTTTAAAACTGTGACACATTTATAAGGGCTTTTTATCAAACATAATTCCTGGAAACTTAACATGAAAAGGCCCATAAGCATCTAAAAGGGAACCTGGAAATTATGCCATGGAGCTACAGTGCATCTCTGTGCACTGCAGGCTAGGAGCAACAAAATAACGAGCTAACTCAAGGGAGAAAACTGTCTCAAAGATATTTTTACTTGTAAAAGAAATATAGTAAGGATATATGCCTCGGATACAATGTTTCATTCTCTGTTAAAATAAACTGTCCACATTTTGTGCCTTGAGTCAGCTAACCTTTTGCTGAAAGGTCAGAGGTCATCTCTGACTCGTGCTTTTTTAAAAGTTGTATTTTTGTGTTTCAAAAATTTGAGAACCATGTATGTGGAAACTGATCTTGTAGTCCTAGGATGCATAAAATATAACAATATGCTTATGATTTCTCTTCAGGAATTCCTCAGATCAAAACTAATTGCAGAGTTTCCGGTTGACCAGCATTCATAGGGTAAGATGAACATTTCCAGTTGTGAACACATGGCAAAGATTATTACAATTTAGTTGGTAGCTTGGGGCAAAAAAGAATACAGAAAAAGTTTGCCATACTTACAGATGTTTTGAGTAAAATCGCTTTGATAGTTTTAAACTGGTTAAGCAGAAATTTAAATCTGTGTTATTTTAATTAAAATGTCATCTGCCTACCCTTTGTGGGTTTGGTAAGCAGAAATGTGTATGTTCAATTGGTNACTTTTTTTTAACCACTAAAGATCGAAGGAATATAATAATCTATGAGAGACTTAGACTCTATGCATACATATTTTATTTGGGCATGTTATCCTTTTTGTTGTTCCATTGGTTAATTGATTGAGACAGTCTCTTGTATGGCAGGCTAACCCTAAACTCACTGTGTAGCCAAGGAAGGCCTTGAACTTCTGACTCTCCTGACTCCACTTTCCAAGTGTTGGGATTTCAGACGTGTACCACCACGCCTCTATGCCCTGTTGGAAATTGAACCTAGCCCTGTGCATCCTGGGTAGACACTGTACCAAGTGAGCACCATACTCGGCTCCCAAGTTTAAATTCAGTCAGCCCATTTGCCATGTTTCTGTAAGATAAGTGCACCTATCAGAAGTGCAAGCCCTGTATGTGTTTGCTTCCAGCAGACATCACTCCTCTTTCATAATTATGGAAGATTTGCCTTAAGTTAGCTCTGCGGCAGAGCTTTTGACATTAATATTGGGAGGTGAAGTCACTGACTGACTTCAGCAGCAGGACTCCAGAGTTGTGAATAAAACACATTGTCTTTGTCACCCATCTCTGAACACAGGCAGGGTTCAAGAGACTCGGTGGTAAGGCAGTGAGATTGTCATGATTCCATTCTGGAAACTCTTTTTTAGACGAAGCTAAAAATGTGTGTTGTGGGCATGTGTTTCCACGCCGACCTGTGGAGCTGCCTGAGTCCTTAAAAGCTCAGAACAGGTTTTGTTGCTCTGCTGCTTCTGACTGTTTTGGGGCCTCTCCATCACTTCTCAGTTGGTTCATATCCAAATTTTGTTGCCTTGGCTGCAGACTTGCTGTCATTCTCCTCCTCATCCCGGGCTTCTGGCTTTAGACAAAGTGCCCTCCTATCTGACCCTCATGCCCCCCAAGCTTACGGCTCTCTCTGCCTGGGATGATCTTCCTCGGTGGGGCTGAGTGACGAGCACTGACTTTCCTTAAATCTCTCTCCTAATGATTGTCCTCCAAGCAAGCCATCCTTCTTGAGGTTCATAGTCTTCATGGTGCTTTTGATCTCGCCATGTCTGTGGGCTTATTGTTCTTTTCTCTTCCTACTCAGTAAAATACCTAAGTGCAGAGACCTCATCAACTGAGGATTGCACCCAGGGCCTTGTGTGTGCTGGGCAAACATTCTTCCACTGAGATTGTTTCATAGCTCGTCATCTGTCTTGTCTGCCTGTCTTTCCCTAAGACTTAGATCTGTTGGTACCTTACAGGCATTATCGGTATTTGGAGCATGAGCAGCTAAGCTCCGAGCTTTCTCTGACTGGTGCTGCTCTTGAGGAATGTTCCTGTGCATTCCCTTTGTGCATCTTGTTTACATAAGAGCCATTCATAGCATCTACCGGGTTTCTCCCATTGTCCCACTCATTTGGTCACTACAAAGACTAGAGAAGATGGTGTCCCACTTTCCACTCTCCTTGTCCTCTCTACAGCAGGATTGCAGTCCCAGGAGAACAGAGGTAAGACTGCTTTTGCTCTGCCTCAGTCTGGCATGCCTGCTCTCCCTAATTGAATATACAAATGTAAACCCAGAGAGGAGATTTAAATGAATGGCTATATCATGCTTTTATGTATTTTTCAAGTATATTAGTTTGTCTATCCCAGATCTAAAATCTCTAATTTTTAACACTTTAAAAAGGGATTATAACAGATGTTTTCTTGAGTATATTTGCAGCTTCGTGTTTCTAAGGAAGACTGTTATCAGTTTTCCAGCTCGGCCCTGGGCCGTAACCCAGGTTCTGTTACCTGTGGCTGTGGAGAAGCTACCTAACTGCTCTGAACTGTTTCTTATTTATTCAGTAAAGAGTAGACTCTGGGTTCTGTAGTCCACATGACTGCTCTGTACAGAGTATAGACAGATGACAAGTCCTGACTGATGGCCCCTGTTCTCTGCTTGGTAACCTGGAATAAGAGACTGTGGAGGGCCTGGGTGTGGCCCCACTTTATTATGACTTTTCTTACTCCGGGGTTTTGAGGAGTTGGCCAGTAAGATATTTTTAAAAATAATGAGAAATAATGAAGGATTCGAGCTTGCCTTCTTATGCCATCTCTGTGAGAATTATCCGCCCACCAGTAAATTACACTTCCAATAATGTAACTCCAACTTCTGTAATTTAAAACGTGTTTTAAAGTCCATGTGATCACACATGACTATCATCCAGCATTCAGAAAACTGAGTCAGGAGGATCGTGAAACCCAGGTTAACCCTGGCTACATAACAAGCCCCTGTCTCAATAAAAACTCCAAAACCAAAAACCAATGTATTTTTTTAGATTCAAAATAGATAATATAGTATTCTACTAAAAGCATTGCCAACTTAGGATATTTCCAAGACAGACCATCATCTNAAGTTAATATATGATGTATTCTGTAGCTCGTAGAAACAGAGTAAAGCAACATTCCTTAACCTTCAAAACAACTTAGAGCTGGACGCAGTGGAGCACTTTAGTCCCAGCTCTCAGGAGGCAGAGGCAGGTGGATCTGAGATCAAGGCCAGCCTGGGCTACAGAGCGAGGTCCAAGGCTACATAGTGAGACCCTTTTGCCAAAGAGGTCCAAGGCTACATAGTGAGACCCTTTTGCCAAAGAAACAAACAAAAATAAANACAAACAAACAAAAAACAACTCAGGTTCATTGGGATTTCAGGATTGTATTCATTCAGTAATGTTAACTTATGTCTTTAATATTCAATTTAATTTTATTTGTTCAGTACTTTTCTCCTAGGACTTCCAATGGATAAAGTGATTTTTATGTAGAACATTATTTAGTCCTTGATTCTGCACCTCACAAAAGGGCTTAAAAAAAGAAATGACCTCAGGTGCAAACACTAGATTCTGGGCAACACTGTCAGAGGCACTTGATTTCACAGTCAAAATAAAAGTAAGGGCACATGTGTAAGACCCTCAATAGAAACTTAAAAGTAAGTTAAGACAGTACCCCCTCCAGCCGCTCAGCCAGATGTGATGTCCCATACCATCCTGGACCTGATTTAGACGACACAATCCTGGTCTCAAGTCTGAACTTGATTTCATGGTGGGGTGAAACTTTTGCAGGAGNGCTAGTGTACTTTGCATGTAGAACACATGTAAATCATTTATGACAAGATTGTTGGAGCATAGAAAAGTACAGCCTGTTTTCTTTCCCCTTCTCCTGGGCTAGCCTGAGACTTCCTTGATAAGTAGTTTGTTTAACAGAGAACTATGTAGGTTCAAGTGTTAGCACCAGCTACCTTACTAGTGTATAAGGACATTTGGGGCTGGCCAAAACTGTGTCAGAAAAGACTCATAAAATCTCAATAAGTAAACCTTTGTGGGATTTGGGCCATCAAGGTACAGAGTAGAAAACAGCCAAAACCCTTCCTCCCACATGCTCCTGGGTTCTTGCCCTGCTATCTGCTCAGGCCGCCTCACAGGTTCTGTCACTGTGAATATGCCCTACACAAACAAACATCTGAAGGCTGTTCCTGCATTTTACATTTCTGCATGTTGAGTTTGTCATATAAATATGTCATATCGTAATGTGTTAAAACTGTAAGATCCTATAATGTCTGACAATTGAAATCTTAAGTTCATTTGACTCATTCCTTTCTGAACGTCTGTCTGATCTTACTGGGTGGTAATTAATTTTAACTCAACTGATTGTGTTCATTAACTTTCTGTTACTATGATAAAAATACTTAGGATAATCATCAACAAAATCCGGGGTCATGTCCCTGGTCGGTGGCCCCACTGCTTTGGGGCTGTGATGACCTAGCTAGCATGCCATGGTAGGATAATTCTGTGGAGGAAACCCTTGCTTTCAGTTGTGTGTCTGAGATCAGAAACCCAGATCTTTGAAGCACAATCAAGTTCTCAGCACATAATGGCTGAATACCATCTGATCACTGCTTGTTTATTTTCACTAGTTATTTTGGAATTGATTTCAAAGTAAAAGAAGGACTGCTGGGAAATCTAGATGCCTAACTTGAGTGTTGTTGTTCCAGTCTTGGAGACATTGGGATGAGGTTGTCGGATGAATTCATATGCTTTGAAGAGCTTTGATGACTTTTTAATGAGATTTAAAAGCTGAAGGAATGGGATTGGGACCATAAAATCCATTACTCTTCACATTATTTCTTTGAAGTGATTTAGTACGTTTGTGTGTTAGAATTGGAGATCTCGTTTGGACTGAATCTTCCTCATTGTTTGCTAATATGTGGTCTGGAAAAGGTTTAGGGCACAAACAGTGTTCACTGGCATAATGGCTCTAACTCTTAAGCACATCAATTAGAAAAATCGGCGTTAGATCAGGAAGGCTTCAGACTTCTTATGCATCTGTAAACCCTGGTGCAGGATTTAAAGATGAAGTCAGTTCAGTAGAAAACNTTTAGTGGNAAATCTTTAGCTGTGAACGGGTATTACATGGTCTGTGACTATGTAACTGGTAAAGTCACAGAAAACAACACTTGAACCCTTGTTTCTGNGACTACAATAGAACTCAGTTCTGATGCAGATGCCGGGCAAAGAGCTAGGCAAAGAGCTCAATAGCCTTTTTTCTAGCTTTTGAGAAAACTGAAATGTAGCATAATTAATTAGATTTACTGAGGTCCTGTGATCTGTGGACAAGGCTTATAGTTTTTCCCTGACAGTTTTGTTACATTGATTGGGCAAGGTGAGTTCTTTGGGCCAGTTTTGTTTTCCGTGTTTCTAACACATGAAGACCTAGTGTTTATCTCACTGGCTTGTTTAAGTATGAAACAGTTTGAGATAAATAAAATGTTCTTTGAATGCAGATAGCCAATTAAGATATTAACTGTAAAATATTTTTTATTTGATCTTATTAACAAGAACTTCATCAAAGGAATCTGATGATATGGTAGATTAGGTGATTTGAGGAAAGTCTTACTGGCAAGTGTCCAGACTTCAAACACTGACACAGGCATCACCTACAAGTGTGTTGGGCCACATTTATATGTCATATATTCCCATATCCTGGCATGCATGGGCAGCAGCTTAGTCGTGCCTGGTGGTGTTTTAAAAGGCAAATGGAAAAAGTTTACAGTTAATATCTAATGGAATAAGTAGGGCAAAACCTTATGCACTTGGGGTCCTCTGGACAGTTAGTTCTTCATAGTTTCTCCTTAAGATTATTTTACACAGTTATCTTCATTTGTGGGTTTATACCTCTTTCTATGATGTAGAAAATGTATTTGTAATAGTTAAGAGGACCTGTTGTCTAGGAAATATCATGATGTTGATAACATGCTGAATGTGATGGTTACCTAGGACAGTAG
>LZPO01097128.1:205270-234070 GCA_001675575.1 Neotoma lepida
AAGGCTGAGCAAAGTATCTCACCCTAGGGAACATGCTCCAAAAAGCCATTTCATGCACCCAGGATAAGTCCTGGTCTCACTGCCAGGGGCTCCCCAAACAGATCTAGCCACATAACTGTCACCCACATTCAAAGGGTCTAGTTTGGTCCCATTCATGTTCCCCAACTGACAAGGTCAGAGTCCATGTGCTCCCACCAGCTTGGGTCAGCTGTTTCTGTGGTTTTCCCCATCATGGTCTTGACCTCACTTGCTCCTGTGATCCCTCCTCCCTCTCTTCAACTGAAATCTAGGAGCTCAGCCCAGTGCTTGGTTGTGGATCACTGCATCTGCTCCCATCAGTTACTGGATATAGGTTCTATGATGACAATTAGGATAGTGACTAATCTGATTAAAGGGGAAGGTAAGTTCAGGCACCCTCTCCACTATTGCTAGGAGTCTTAGCTGGTGTCATCCTTGTAGATTCCTGGGGGTTTCCCAGGCATCAGGTTTCTCCCTAACCCCATAATGGCTCCTCTACCAAGATATCTCTTTCATTGCTCTCCCTTTCTGTCCCTTCCTCCACTGGGCCGTCTCAGTCACTCCTGTTCCCATCCCCTTTCCCTTCCTTTCTACCCTCCCTCCCAGTTTACCCAGGAGATCTTAACTATTTTCCCTTCCTAGGGCCCTCCATATGTGTCCCTATTAGGGTCCTCTTTTTCACCTAGCTTCTCTGGGGTTGTGGATTGTAGCCTGGTTATTCTTTGCTTTGTGTCTAATATCCATTTAAGAGTGAGTACATACCATGTTTGTCTTTCTGNGTCTAGGTTACCTCACTCAGAATGATTTTTTTCTAGTTCCANCCATTTGCCTACAAATTTCATGNTGTCATTGTTTATACCACTGAGTAATACTCCATTATGTAAATGTACCACATTTTCCTTATCCATTCTTCAGTTGAGGGCCATCTAGATTGTTTCCAGGTTCTGGCTATTAGGAATNATGCTGCTATGAACATGGTTGAGCAAATGGCCTTCTGGTATAATTGAGCATCTTTAGGGTATATGCCCAATAGTGGTATTGCTGGGTCTTGAGATAGGTTGATTCCCAATTTTCTGATAAACCACCATACTGATTTCCAGAGTGGCTGTACAAGTTTGCACTCCCACCAGCAGTGGGGGAGTGTTCCCCTTCTGAGTAATTTTCTTAAGAGCTTGCATGTCACTCATTTCTTTTTTTGGCCTTTGAAATGATTCACTTTCATGATACACGAACAAAACTTTTCACTGAAGAACCTGAAGCGTCACAAATGAGGGAGTGTCACAAGTGAGGGAGTGTAGAATCATCTTAGAAGGCTGTTCTGTAGGGTAGCCCCATCAGAGAGCCAGGCACATGGTAAAGAGAAGCTGTTTAAAATGGATAGGAGCAGGGCCAGCCGGCATGATACTCAAGTATCCATTCTCAGGAAGCCCTGAGCTTGTGCAGGTACAGGAGACCTTANAGCTGCTTTGCCCCGTCTGGCTTTAACATGGAAGGTGGAAGATGTCTGAGCCCAGAGTCCTTCCAGAAGCAGATCCCTACAGCTCGAAGTTCTTGGGTTTTTGTTCTAAAACTCTGGGCATAAGTATCAAGTCGGCCCATGGCAAGGCAACTGTAGGCTGGGAGCACCACAAAGGACTGGCTTCCGCCTGGGTGGAGTGCATACCCTCCCCTCATTGGCTCCTACGGTAAGCTGTGCACCACCAGGCTTTCTGCTATGCAGAGGGCTTCCTGCAGTGGGCGCTGTGCATGTCCTCTGTGCTCTGGTGCCTAAGCCAGGACTGCTTGAGTCCTAGGCCTAGACTTCACTGCACCTTGAGAAAGCTAAGACCTCTGTCTTCAATAGGGCTGGGCTGTCCTGTGGTCCAGTGATGGCTGAAATCCTTGTCAGCTTAATGAGCTCTAGAACCACCTGGGAGATGGGCCTCTGGGCATTCCCGTGGGGAATACTCTTCATCAGTTTAATAGGTTTTGGAAGATGGACCCACTGTGGATGACACTATTCCATGGGCTGAAGTCCTTGGCTGTATAAAAATACGCTGAACACGAGTGTCCATCGCTTTCTGCTTCATAACTGTGGACCAGCTGCTTCAAGCTTCTGTTGCCATGATAAATAGTACCTCACACTGTGAGCCAAAATAAGTCCTTGCTTCCTGGAGTTCCTTCTGTTGGAGCTACTTGATCACAGCGACCTAGAAAGAAACTCAGATAGGCAGCCTGGAGGACACTTGTCTCCAAGCTGAGTTAGAGTCCTGTTTCTACCAGTTATTCTTGTTACTTTGTGTCTCTGCCTCGGTTCCTCTTTTGGGAGATGTAAATGCCCCTTTTACAAAGATTGAGTCCCTGCTGCCACTGCAGAGCTGCTTTAGGTAGTGAGTGTACAGNGAGGGATAAGGAGGGCACCTGGGCCCCATCCTCATGGACCTGCACAGCACAGCTCTGAGGAAATGTGGCTCATAAGTAAAAGAACCTGGTGTAAAACACAGATAGGGCCTGGATTTATGTCCATAAATCCTGTACAAACCCCCAACAGAATCTCCAAGCACCCCTTGAAACAAGGCTCTTTAAATATTCAGGATGTGTTTACCCATCTGTGTGAAGTTTGACTACAAGGTGACTGACCCTCCCTGGGCCTCAGTTTCTGCTTCTATAAAATAAGGCAATGTGTGTTGCCCCTGCAATGCTATGACTATCTGTAGCATACAAACGGATTTCCTAACGTGAGAATCGGCTGAACTGAGGAGACAGTTCAGAGGGTAAGGCGCTCGCCCCCTGAGGATTGCAAGCCTGATAAGTTTGATCCCTGAAACCCATGTAAAGGTGGAAAGAGAGAATCAACTCCACAAAGCTATTCTCCAACCTCCACACTCAAGCTGTGGCAAGCATGCTCACACGTATAGATCTTATAACGTACATGAACGCATACACGTAACAGTGAATTTGTGTATTTTCCCTGAAGAACCTTTTCATAGGTCACCATCCTGACTCCAAAAGCTTTGAGATGGTCTTACGGGCCTGATTATTCTTCCCTAGTAAGTATTTCAAATATGGCCACACGGTCCAGTGTAATTCTCCTGAGCTCACTGTGAGTTTCTATTCATCTGAATAGTCCACTTGAGTGGTGGCCATGTTCCCACTTGCTCCCCATGATCCATGCAGTTCTGAATGTCACTAAATACCAGCCTTGCACGACAAGACTGCACCATCATTTCCTGCCCCTGCCTCACCTACACAGCTGTCAATCNGACACATGTGTGATGCTCTCTGATTTCAAGCTAGAACTCAGGGTCGGAAACAACTGAAAATGTCTAGGTCCAGGATGAACTCTGAAATGCAGAGTTCCCAGGCATGCCCCTGAGTAACATCCTGTAGTCTTGGGTTTTTTAAAAATCCAATCTGCACGACAACTCCTTTGATTTGGCTTTTGTTTGGAATGATCTGCCTGATGCCATTTCTCTGCAACATTCAGAACAAGATATGATCTCTTCCGAGTCAGCTACATAGAGTGGACCTTTCCAAGCATAAAGAAACATCTGTCCTCCATCTGCGGGGCCTGAAAAACATGACTTCCAGTTGAGTGCTGTGTCGGATACTAATGCTTATAAAGAGCAAGAAATTCATTTTTTTAAAACTAAAATCCTGATAAATGTCAAACAGGATCTCTTCGTCTTGCATATCATTTTCCAGAGAGCATCCAAAGGCCACTTTAGCTGAGTGGTTTAATGAGAACATAAGTTCCATATTCAGCCAAACACTAGTCAAACNTTTAGTATATCATGTACCATCTGGGAAATCATATAGTTATTTAACCCTGATAATTCTTGGATATGTAAGACAGAGAAAATACTGGCATCCTCCCTAAGAGAGTAGTCTCTAGAAGACCAGCACTGAATTCTCATTGATCCTCTTTTGATGTTTCTGCTGTTAATATGAGAAGCAGAGGGCCAGGTCCCCAGTGTAGAACCTGTCTCTTATACACATCTAGATGTGTATAAGAGACAGGATGCTGGGAGAGTCACATGCTTCACAATTCGGCTAGAAACCAAGGAAATAAGTATCTCTCAGGTCACATCATGAGGCTCAAGGAAGTTGGTTCCTGGGAATTTCCTTGGCCAATGCTAAACTTTACAAATGTATTACTGGCTATCCTCTGTGTTATGAACCAGGTGTTTGTGTNCCTGGAAATTCCTGTGTTGAAATTCTAACTCACATGTGAAGGTACNAGAAGGCAGGGCTTTGGAGGGCGTCATAGGAGGAGTCAATGGCTGGAAATCAGTGACCTAGTAAACAGNGACTAGCNGCCCTCTCTTTCTGTCCAGTGAAGATACAAAGAGGAGCCACCTGNCCACAGAAGGGAGGAACTGAGTCTGCTAGCACCTTGAGCTTGTACTTTCCAGCCTCTGGAGTGGACAGAAGCAAATGTCTGTTCTTTAAGCCACCTGGTCACAGCTCTTGTTATGAAACCGTAACTTCCTGAGGATATGGAGTACCGTCACTGAAAAACACATCTTTTTTCTATTCAAGAGTTTTCATTTACAGTAATTGTTGTGTTGAGCTCAACTGAGTATGACTGATTTCCACCAGTCAGAGCAGACAGCACACTGGTGGACTGAGGACCCACTGAGCATCCACCTTCCCAGAAGAACTCTGTCCTCACTGTGTGCATGTCTCCCATGCAGCCTCTGTGGACATTGAAAATGCATGCTGGTCAAAATCCAGTGTGTCTGCAGAGTGTGGGCTTCCTGGAGCTGGATTTGAGGCTACAAATGCTGGTTTTCCTGATTTATCTCCCTTCCAAAAGCATTCAACCAGGACTCCACTCTCTCTGCCTGCTTGGTCACTTCTGCCCTTTCCTTATGATGGGAGTCACTATCTTGAGATCTTATCACCAGCCAGGCTTAAAGTTGAATCCTGNCTCCTCAGTTGCCCACCCTGAGCAAGCCACAGAAACATTTGGCAGGTCAGCTTTCTCAGGGGAAGACCATGGAAGAGCCCCCAATGAGTTACCCAACACCGAGAGGTCAGCCTTGAAAACATAAGCACACAAGTAACATAAAGACTGAGCAGGTTGTATACACACACACACACACACACACACACACACACACACACGCACACACTGCAACAGTTAAAACACGACCAAGAATTTGAGAGAGAACAAGAGATGGGTACAAGGAAGGAGTACAAGGGAAGAAAGGGATAGTGACATATTCTAACTTCAGAAGATAAAGTTTTCAAAACGGGCAAGAATGATAACTACCTGCCTAGGCAGCCCAGGGATTANGAGAGCATCCTTAAAATTCTTCCTCACACTTGGGACCCAGTGTTCTCACCAGCTTCCCTTTCCTTTCCTTGATACTCTATACATAGAGAAACAGGAGGAAGGTCCAGGGANAAATACACCCCTCAAAGGCACCATCCAGTAGCCTACTTACTCTGATTAGAGTTCACCTTTTAATAATCCACTCAGCTGTGACTTAATTGATGAGGCAACACTAGATATTTTTGTTTTACATCCTGACCACAGTTTCTTCACCCTCCTCTCTTCCCAAGTCCCTCCTCCCACCTCCCCTCTGTCCCCCCATCCACTCCTCCTCCATTTCTATACTGTTNCTTCATTGGGTTACATCATATATTGGTAAAATTAATTTCATTCATTTGTTTTTACCCATTAGAATGCAGACACTAGAAAACTCGGAGTCAACCTGGCTCCCGTTACAGATGTCTTGTGCAGTGCTGCTGAAGACTGTCCCTTATCTTAGCCAACTACTTAAATCTTCAGGACCTTAAAAACACACATAACGTTACTCCATTCAAGTCATGTAACATTACTTATGTAGCTACTAAGAAAATAAAGACTAACAATACAAGAAAGTAAGNTAAGCTCACCAGGTCTCTCTGTGAGCCAGGGCCTAGCCAGTCCCGTAACACTGTAACAGNTTAGGTAAGCTTCACCAGGTCTCTGGNTGAGCCAGGGCCTCTGCAGCTCTCTAACACTGTGATAGCTTCTGCTAAGTAACTCATCTCCAGCCTTCACAGCCCAGATCTGGCACTGGAGTTCCAAAAGGTCCTCCAAATTAATGTAAATACATGGTCTTCTCTATGCCATTAGTCAAGAGTACCCATTTTCTGTCTGTAATAATGATAATAATAATAATAATAATAATAATAATAATAATAATAATAAATAGTATAGCATTTGGACATATACGTAATATAGTTTTTTTGAGACAAGGACTCACTATGTAGCCCTGGCTGGCTTGAAACTTACTTTGTAGACCAGGCTTGTAGTGGATGGCTATTTTGGCTTCAGCTAGGTGGCCAGCACCTCTCTTTTAAGGGCGTGGCCAAAAACCTGAGCCCCTTGAAAAATCGGGGCAGCTACGTGAGCTCTCTCTCGTCTGGTCTCGTTTTGGGATGGCCCCNCTCCCCGTCTAGCTGTTTGCTGTGATNTTAGAAGGCAGAGAATTCATCGCTGGATTGCTTTCGTGTCTGTCCTTGCTACCTTCCCTTTTGGTTGTAAGTTGTTTGTAAATAAAGCTATTTTGATAAAAAAAAAATAATAATTGAGCTAGCTGTATAAATACAACCTACAATTGGCGCCCAACGTAACCTCTACACTCGATCCCTTTAAGGGACAGATTCTTTTTCCGCGGCTTACGTTTTTAAAAAAAAAACGCGGCTCCTGCAGCCGCCGCCTCCGCCCATTGCCGCCGGCTCCGGACGCCTCAGACTCACAGAGATCCACCTTCCTCTGCCTCCTGAGTGCTGGGATTAACCACACATAGCTTGATTTTTATATTGTATGTCCAGTATACATCTTTAATGTATAGCACTTGAGAAGCCCTTTAAAGAACAGACCTCCCGGCAGGCGGGCACAGCTGTGTGCTAAAGAAGTCAAAAACTGAGCTGCCTTCCTCTGCCGCCTTCTCTCCTGCATCAGCTCTGGCTGTTCTTGGTTTTTTGTTGTTGTTGTTGTTTTGTTTTATTTTGTTTTGTTTTGTTTTGTTTTGTTTTTGAAGAAAGGCAACAGTTTTGTAAATAAGGGTTGTAGTTGATGAGTTTTGTTGTTTGATGGGTCATGATGTGACTCTGAAAGTGATTCCCCAAACTGAAGGACTCAGACACAAACTTCTGTGACCTTCTCCTGGGGGATCTTCCTGCCTTCNTCATACTCTCCAACTCAGGCTACAAACTCTAGACTTTTCCTTCCCCAATGCAAGCCATAGCAATTATTCTTCCTTTTTTCAAAAAGTAANTGTGAAATCTAAAACTATTACCCTAATTTCACCTTCTTCCTTTTTCCTTTAAGAGACGCGCATTTTTTAAGTGTCTGGTCCACCTGTATTCATTATAGGATATGTAATGTGGTTCCAGAAGGGATCCTGCCACACACCTGTAATGAAAGCTATACACATAGTCTGTATGAACAGACTGGCTTTGCTGGAAGACAGGCCTTTCCCCACTGAGTCTGTCTGTTAGATAACACTCCTCCCTTGTATGCAACCACATTGTTACTGACTTCATTAGAGCCTGGCAGTCCTAGCAAACTGGGCTTAGCCACCCATCCTCAGTAAAACTAGAGAGACAAATAATAGTGAAAATCAGAAGAAAGAGACATATTCATTGCGGCCACACTGGGAAGAGGAACAAGGGGTTTGGTGACATCACAGTTCCCTCTTTGAGGTCCTGATAATTGGCTTAAATGGAGGGCAAGTAGTGTGCAGAGCTTAACAGTCCTAATCTAGATGCGGTCCCACTCATCAATGACTGANGACTGTCTCAGCCCCAGTCTCTCTTGCACCGTGGTCTGACAAGCTGACAGAAATATATAAAATTTCTTTCCACACTTCCCCTCCTGGCTGACACCAGGGCCCCAGGCTTCTCCTTTCCCAGAATGAGATTTCAAGGGAAATTCCAGTTTCTTGGGTCCACTGTTGCCATAGTCTGAGAACTGGAGGCAGGGCACAAGTGTCTCCATAGAATGACTTCAGTCCAGGACAGTTAACTCTCTTCAGCTGCCTGTGTGTCACACTGGCGCATTACACAGGCGGTCACCCCTGGTCTTAGGGTAATCGGAAGAGGATTTGCCTCCACTACTTCACGTGTGGAAACATTTCATTTCATCCACTTGGGTTTATCTTTGTTTTTATTTTATGTGTATGGGTTTTTCCTGCATGTGTGTCTGTGCACCATGTACATGTCAGATGCCCATGGATTAGAACATGGGCCTGATGACTCCTTTATCCTGGTCACTCCACTCTCCAGCTGGTGCAGGGACAGTTGAGATCTGACAGGAGGTGGCAGACTGATGTGCCACAGGGAGCCCCCTACCATGATCCAGATGAAAGTCCTGCCAGAGTGGTTCTGAGCTGGGGTGGCAAGAGCAAGTCTAGCAGTGCTGCTGACAGCTCCTGAGATCAGGGACCGCGGGCTGAAGGCTTCTACCCGAGCGTTCATTCTAAGACTGGCTTTCACATTTGTTTTCAGCTGTAGTTTTCTGGGATAATGAAAGTACCATATGTCTATCTCTCTAGGTTCCCATACAAATTGGGAAACTAAAAATGCCAGATGATTGCAACAGACTTCTGCTTCTTTTCATGGGGAAACAACTGCTGTGAACCCTCGGGGAAATGAGGGGAAAGTGTGTTCTCTGGTTAATGCCTTCACTCTATCTGCAAGCAGTCCACAGCTGTTCAATTTCAACTCAAGTGACATGTCATCCTGCTGGTGGCCAGGTGAGATGTCAAAGGTCAGTGAGCTCCCCTGACCAGAACACTGAGTACTGTATTCCAGGCTCCCCACTTCAAGTCCCTTGGCCAACCATGCTAGTTCAGCCCTCCTGCCGAAAAACTAGGAGACACATACTGATGCAGAACACAGCCTCATCAGCCAGNGTGCTTCAACAGGCTTGAGCCCTGACACCAGTCAGCCGGAGGNTCAGAGGGGACATACTCCTGAGGATTCTGTCTTCTTTGGCTACCTACAGCTAGACAGACCTAATTTGGGGGTGGGGAGACCATTTAATAAAATGATTAACCCGTGATGCTTCTAGGATGCTGCTGAGGCTGCTAGCACCTCCCCCAGGACTAGCACCAATTGGCCTAAAGAGACAGTGGGGGTGCAGTCTAGAGAGGTCAGCGTTGTGGTGACAGTGGAAATCTGTGGCACTGGAAGAGTGTCTCAGGGCTGGTTTTAGTTTACTGTATGATTAGTTTTCTTGTTGTTATGACCAAATGCCTGATGGAAGCATCTTATGGGGAAGAGGGTATATGTGGGCTCAAGATTCAAGAGGGCACTGCCTGTCATCTTGGGAAAAGAGTTCATCATGGTGGAGTTCACAGTGGGAGAGTTTGTCATGGGGGAGTTGATGTCAGAGTTCATCATGCAGCAGGATAGGACTGGATCTCATATCTCCACAGTTCAGGAAGCAGAGAGAGAGAGAGAGAGAGAGTAATGCCAACACAATTAAATGGCTCTGACTCTCTTTCTTTCTCTCCCCCCCCCTTTCTCTGGTGTGTGTATGAGTATGTTGGTACCCAAATGAGAAGCAGTCTAGTGATTCTAGTGAACAAGAAATACACACCACACACACACACACACACACACACACACACACATACACACACACGTTATGGTCACCAATCCTGGCAACATAATTTTTTCTCACAATATCTATCAAGGATGCAAAGAGAGCCCACAATTCCAAATCTCTACAATGTGCCTGTTTACATGGAAGTCATCAGCTGCCTTGCTTGCCTGGCCTAGAAGGAATACTCAGAGAAACAGAGTGACAAAGGACAACCCTGTGGCCTTTTGCCAGAATAAACCATGGATGTGACTCCAGGGAAATAAGAGCATAAGTTACACTGCATCTGAAATGCTGTGCTCTGGCCTAGTCAAAACATTCTGATTCCTCTTGTCTGCAAATGACTCATGGGCAGGATTTCTTCACAGGAGGCCATGGAAGTCACGTTAGAGGAAACAGCAGCATCATTTTGNGGTTCTAGGGAGCCTTCGGTAGTCAGGTGGTGTGTTATCACAGCTGTGACGTACAGCATCATGGTCCAGGACACTCTCCTTCTATGAATTCCAGTGTTTGCGGCTTAGGATCGATTGCCTCTGTTCTGTTTCCAGCCTGACTCAGACACTTAGCTGCCCAGAGTCAGCACAAACACCTATGGGGATGAAGAGAAAATGTCTCCATTAGATTGCCCTCTCCTCTCAGGCAAACCACAGGAAGTCTCATGAAGTCTCCAGGCCACCCACACTTCGGCCCACTGGGGTGATTCACTGAATCCACAGCTTTGTTAAAGGACACACTTCAAGAAGAGCCAAACAGACATATAAGGCAAGAGGACAGCAAGCTCCACACAGTACCCCAGGGTCTCAGGGAGCAAACCGCCTGGTGATAAGAAGATGCACACAAAACCCAACCAAGAGGGGTGTAGTAGAATACTTTAAGGTGTGTTACTTTTGTTCATGTTGCATTTGTTTAACTCTGTGAAGCTGTGTTACTGTGCCTGTGTAAAACACCTGATGGTCTAATNAAGAACTGGCCAATAGCAAGGCAGGAGAAAGGATAGGTGGGGCTGGCAGGCAGAGAGTAGATACAGAAGGAGAAATCTGGAAAGGGGGATCAAGAAGGAGCCAGAGAAGGGGAGGACATCAGGGGCCAACCACCCAGCTACACAGCAAGCCACAGAGTAAGATTTACAGAAGTTAGAGAAAAGGAAAAGCCCAGAGGCAGAAGACAGACGGGCTAAGTTAAGAAAAGCTGGTTAGAAACTAAACCAAGCTAAGGCCAGGCGTTCATAAGTAAGAATAAGCCTCCGTGTGTGATTTATTTGGGAGCTGGGTGAAAGCTCCCTCCCAGAAAAAGCCAAACAACAACCTACAAGTGGGTGCCAACTCTAGGTAGTTTGTGTCAGAATAGAGTTTGGGTGGAGAATACTAGTTATCAGTAACGTTAGCTGGTATTTATTAGCAGAACCTGTCAATCAAGTCTCTGTGGGCAGGGGAGCTGATTCTCTAACGGCCCCTGTCACCACTTGTCTGGTTGGAGTCCTTCCGTTCTATTCAGATAGGAGAGGCTCCCCCACTGCTGTCCTTGGCAGCTTTTGTAATCCTTACCCTCAGCATACCAGCGAGCAGCTGTGACAGACAGAGGCAAACAACAGCAGGAAGTTCCTGCTAGCGTTAGCGTGCCAGTGCTGGCCGGGGCTTCCAGGACCCTCAGCTCCACACTTGCAAGTGCCACAGCCTGTGCAGGTGCAGGAAGTGAGGCTCCTCCAGCTCAGTCAGTGCCTCGTGTTAGGTAGGCTTCAGCTCAGGCTAGGCTGCAGGTACCTGAGGGCCTTGNCCTGAAGGGCTGGCAGCTCCCTGGAACTTTTCTAGTNACCAGGGCTTGTTTGCAGTTTTTCTACTCTGCCTCTCTGCAGCCTTCTGTTTTTCTTTATCCCTGGCTTTCCACCCTCTTTTGCTTTCTCTCTGCTTCTGCCATTCCTCTTCATTCTTCTATATCCCCTTTTGGAGCCTCTTCATCGACCTCTGCTTCCTACAAAAGCTGTCACTGCTGCCAGCATTTGTCACTGCTGCCACTCTTGCTGTTATCACCGCTATTTTCAGAGCCACTGCTGCTTCTGCCTCCATGGCTGTGACTCCCAGGATTGCCACTGTCACCACCATGCTGGTGTTGCCACCGATCCTCATTTGTTATAGCTTCTACCGTCACCACTGTCACTGCTACTTCTTCTTCTTGTAACCAGTGCACCCCACTCTACGAGCAATAGAGATGGACAAGGAAAGACCACTCAAAAGAAGCCTCTCTGTTGCTGATGCTACAACAACACAGGAGGGTGTTTCCTGGCAGCCTGCTTATCTAGCATCCAATCCCAGCAGACCTACATGCAAGTGAAGGATTGTATTTGCACTGGGTAGCATTGTCTCNCCCACTAGTTACAACAGTTCCTCTGCTATACAAGCAGTGAACTGTTCCCCCTCTGGATTCGGTAAAATTGATGCCACAATAAGTCTGGAACATGCTGGGGCTGTGCTTTAGGAACTGTAGCTGTGCTACAGCAGCAGGCAGCTGTAGTTGTCAGGTAACTTCCTCAAAACATCTGTGGAGTGTTTGAAGCAGCCAGAGCAGGAGTCAAGCTGACTGCTTAACTGACAGTCCTTTCTTCAAGGGATCATGGGCATTGAAGAGGAGTCTAAAAGGTATGAATTGGGAGTCCAAGCACCCATCCCCAACATCTTAGCAAATTTACAGGGGAAAATGAACATAAGAGAGATTGTATAAAATAATGACTAGTCACTAATGATTAAATAGTGTTGACTGGTGCTTTAACTACACTTACTATAGCACCTGTTGTTGGAATTCCTGGCCACTCCCCCAGCTAAGTGACTTCACAATGCATGTGCAAAGGAAAATCCCGCCTCTTCCTCCCTCCCCCTCTCTCTTCCTTCTCTCTTTCTCCACATGCAGCCACGTGCTCTCTCTCTCTCTTTCTCCCCACCATCTCTCCCCCCCCTCTACTTTCTAATAAAGCTCTGATACTGGGTTTTGTCATGCCTCGCGCTGATACTGGGTTTTGTCATGCCTCGCGACCTTTTCTCGCACTGTAACCGCAACGCTGCAAAATACTAGCAAAATACTAACACCTGTATCCCAGAAAGGTAGATTGTTCTAACTTGTCTCTCCTCTCAAAGTGAGGATTTTCAAATGAATGCACAATTTTATGACACAGATCCAGGAACGGGTTGAGTCTGATTACTCCTAAAGACCCCAGTCCACAGCTGTACCAAGTTTCCACTTCATNTTCTCTGAAGCCTCCGAATACCTTTCCCATTGTCCTNCTGCAAGTGCTTGGGTTCCCTTTAACAGCNCTGGACTCTCCTCATGCACATCCTCCTGCCCACATTTTAAAACAAGGCCCTTTCTAGCCAGATGGTACGGTTTTTATAATCCCTTTCTGCCCATTGCTNCTGATTATAAAAGATGCCAGCAATAAGAATTCTGAAAGCTGAATGCTTGCTGCCTTGAAATGTCCTCTTCCAGGGCAGGGGATGAAGTTCAGCTGATAGAACGCTTGCCCTGCACAAGTGAAGTCCTGAGTTTGGTCCTCAGCACGACATAAAACAGGTGTGGTGGCTCCTGCCTGTAATCCCAGCAACTGAGAGGTATTGGTAGGAAGATCAGTAGTTCAAGGGCCCCCTCAGCTACTNAGTGAGTTCAAGGCCAGCCTGGGATACACAAAACTCTTTCTCAAAACAAAGAAAAAAGAAAAAAGAAATTTCTTCTGCCTAATGAATTAGCCCATCAACTTTAAACTCAGACCCATTCAAAGTTTCAGGATATGACACACAGATGAAATGTAACCAAATTCTTTGTCAGAAAATACCACAAATAGCCTCTAGTCCATTTCCCAGTAGAATCTGTATTCTCAGTGGAACCTCGGGAGAATAGTCTTTGCCTTGTTTTTTGTTTTGTTTTTAACTTTAAAGATTAAGCCTAAGGCAAGTCCTCTACCACTGATGGTATATTCCCAGCCCTCTTTTTANTTTTTGAGACATGGTCTCACTAAGATGACCAGGCTGCCCTCGANCCCACTCTAGACATTGTCCTNGCTAGTTTTATGTCAACTTGACACAAGCTAGGGTCATATGAAAGAAGAAACCTTAATTGAGAAGAGGCCTCTGTAAGGTCCATCTCTATGGCATTTTCTTAATTAGTGATCAATGGGGAGGGCCCAGCTCANGGTGGGTGGTGCCATCCCTAGGCTAGAAATCATGGGTGCTTTAAGAAAGCAGGTTGAGCAAGCCATGATGAGTAAGCCAGTAAGCCGTACTCCTCCATGGCCTCTACATCAGCTCCTGCCTCCAGGTTCCTGCCCTGTTTGAGTTCCTGTCCTGACTTCCTTCAGTGGTGGACTGCAATGTGGAAGTGTGAGCCAAACAAACCCTTTCTCCCCAGCTTGCTTTTTGGTCACAGCATTTCACTGCAACAATAGAAACCCGGAGACAAATTGGTACCAGGATAGTGGGGTATTGCTGTGACAGACCTGAACATGTTGTTTGGGGAGGATTGTGGAAGGACTTTTTAACTTTGGATAGAAAAGTCATTGTGCGTTGAGAGCTCAGAGGGCTGCTCTGTAGGGGCTTGGAAGATAACAATGTTGAGAGGAGTGCAGATGATGGAGGCCTGGGTTGTGAAGTTTCAGAGNGAAGCAAGGACTCTATCAGGCCATTTGTGTGAATAATCTGTGGCATCTGGCCAGCTGAAGAATCAGTTGTGATTAACACAAGACCAGAGGGAGCCAGGCAGTGGTAGTGCATGCCTTTAATCCCAGTACTTGAGAGGCAGAGGTGAGTTGATCTCTGTGAGTTCGAGGCCAGCCTGGTCTACAAAGTGAGTTCCAAGATAGCCAGAGCTGTTACACAGAGAAACCCTGTCTTGACAAACCAAAACCAANCAAACAAACAAAAAACAAAAGACCAGAACCACTAGAGTCAAAGCTTTGCTTTGCTGGGATAAATTGATGCTGGTCAGCTGGGGCTGAAGAATCAGCTGTGATTAAGAAGAAACCAGCATCACTGAGGTGAAGTCTTCTGGGAAGTGTTTCCTCTGAGTCTGTACACACAAGCTGTGTTCCAAAGGTGGCCAAGGTCATACCTTGCACTGGCAGCCGACTTGGTAGTTTAAGAGTCACCCAGGTGGTGCTGGCTTTGAAGGCAAGAAGGGGTAGCAGCTGGAAATCATGGAAAGCAGCTGAGGCTTGGCACTGTAAGAGGCCAAGAAAGGCCATTAGTGAAGGGACAGCTGAAGCCCCAGGATTAAAGGGGTCATGCAGAGATTTGAGGCTTTGTACCATGAAGAGACCTCAGGACAGGCTATGGGTGAAAGTGTAGCCCAGTTGCAGCAGAAGACCCCAGCATTTCATAGATGCCAGGACCCTTGGGATGACCACCAAGAAGAGCAGCAGCTGTGGAGTGGAGCCAGTGGAGCCTAGAGGACAAGCTGTGTGTGCTGCAGGTGGCAGAGCTGGAGAAGTGGCCCCAGAAGACAGCAAGTAAATCCTAAACAATTGGACATTGAGTTATTTACACTTTTGGAGTTTTGTTTTGCTTTGTCCAGATTGTGACACTGCCCTGGTCCTTCCCTCTGGAAGAAAGCATTTGACTTATTTTTTATTTTAACAGGACTCCACAGTTGAGAGTCTGAATTTTTAAAGAGATTTTAGGACAAAAGAAACTTTGGGTTTTTAGGAAGATTGAATTTTAAAGCGTTTGAATTTTTAGAGACCGTGGGGCGTTTAAAGTTCATAAAATGTTCTCTATTGTGATGTTGATGTTAATGTGTGATCTTGAGGATGAACAAGAAGGGAAAAGTTATGGCTCAACAGTGATGTGTTTGTGTGTCAAGTTGACAAGGGGTAAACTGTCCTGGCTACAATGATGTCAACTTGACACAAGCTAGAGTCATCTGAAAGGAGGGAACCTTAGTTGCAAAAATGCCTCCATAAGATCTGGCTGTAGGGCATTTTCTTAATTAGTGATTGATGCCGGAGAGTCCAGCTGGTTGTGGGTGGTGCATCCCTGGGCTAGTGGTGGGTCCTGGTATCTGTAAGAAAGTAGGCTGAGTATGCCATGAGGAGCAAGCCAGTAAGCAGCACTCCTCCATGGCCTCTGCATCAGCTCCTGCCTCCAGGTTCTTGTCCTGTTTGAGTTCCTGTCCTGACTTCCTTCAACAATGGACTACAATGTGGAAGTGTAAGCTGAATAAACCCTTTCCTCTCCAGGTTGTTTATTGGTCATGGTGTTTCACTTCGGCAATAGAAACCTGACNAGAACACACATGTAGGTTTTGAACTTGTGATCTTTCCATCTCAGCTTCCCAAGGAGCTGGGATTTACAGGCTGAGCCACCAGACTGAGGGGAAGAGTCTTTACTCTCCACAGGCTATCACCTTGTGGTCTTCTAAGCACCCGGTAAGATCTGCCTACAGCATTCTGAGGTCATCTCTTGCCCATTTCCCCAAACTCTTACAAATTCCTCCCACAAACCAAATCCCTAAAGACTGTGTGAACAGGCTCTCACTCTTAGCAGCGACCTCACTTCTCTGGCGCTGGTTTTCTGTGTTAGTGAGATGTTTTCATCACTGGCACTAACACACTTGTGAGGACAAATGAAAAGAATTCTCTCTCTTGCAGTTTCAGAAGCATCATTCAGTCCATCGTGGTGAGGGTATGGCAGAGCAAAGCATTTCACGTCATGGTAGCCAGGAAGCAAGAGAAGGGGGCCATGCAGGAAGAGGTCAGGGCAAGACACAGCTCCCAGGAGTGTACCTAGTGACATACTTCCTCCAACAAGGCTCCACTTACTATACACNACCTCCCAGTAATGCCATCATATTACATATCCACCAAGGGGGAGAGCCACTCCTCATGCCAGAGCCCTCATTGCCGATCATCTGTGAAAACACCTTCACAGACAGGCTCAGAGGCCTGGTTTATTCATCTTCTTTATTAATCTCCTACATGTTCCTTAAGCCAATGTGCTGACAATCCAAATTAGCCATCATACAATCTTTTGTATGTTTATTTGTTGTTATTCAAAGTTTGTTTGGACACATCTTAGGTTGGGAGTTTTGGAATGCAGACATGGTTGGTAGAATACTTGTGTAGCATGTGCAAAGTCCTGGGTTCTGTCCCCAGTACTGCATAAACCAGGTGTGCTGATGCATGCCTGTTGATAATCCCAGCCCTGGAGAGGTGGAGGGGGGAAGGTCAGAAGTTCAGGCTCCTCCTTGGCTACATAGTAAATTCAAGGTTAGCCTGGACTACATGAGACCCTGTGCTCTAGCATCCTCTCTGTTGCTCTGGTTCAACAGTGACAAAATTATCAGTTTAGAAGAGAAAAGGGTTTATTTGGCTTATATCTCCAGGCCACAGTCCATCATTGTCTTAGTTAGGGTTTCTATTGCTGCGAAGAGACACCAAGACCACGGCAACTCTTCTAAAGGAAAGCATTTAATTGGGGCTCACAGTTTCAGAGGTTCAGTCCATTATCATAATGGGAAACATGGTGGTGTGCAGGTAGACATGGTGCTGGAGAAGGAGCTGAGAATTCTACATTTTGTTCTACAAGCAACAGGAAGTGACCTGAGTGTCTTATTGAGTGTAGCTTGNGCAAAGGAGACCTCAAAGCCCGCCCCTACACTGACATACTTCCTCCAACAAGGGCACACCTCCTAATAGTGCCACTCCCTATGAGCTTATGGGATCAAATTACATTCAAACTACCACAATCATTGAGGGAAGTCAGGGCAGGAACCCAGAGCAGGAGCCATGGAGGAACACTGCTCACTCACTCATTCTCTAGCTCACTGGCTTGATTATGTTTAGCAAATTTTCTTATGGAGTCCAGGACCACCTGCCTAGGGATGGTGTTGCCTACAGCGGACCGTGTCCTCCTGCATCAATTAATAATGAAGACAGTCCCCAAAAGGCATGCCCACAGTCCAGTCTGAACTAGGCAATTCCTCAGCTGAGGCTTCTTCCCTCAGATGAATGTAGACTATCTGTAACAAGTAACAGAAGGTAACAAGTCCTACTGGAACACCTTGTCTAAAAACCAAGCCAAAACCTTATGTTGAACACTAAAAGGTATACAACATCTTCCTAGGCATGACTGATGANGGATGCTGCTTTCCTCTTAATGTTCTGGAATTATAGTCACTATTCAGACAGTTCTTAAAACTCTGATGTTAGAAAGAAGAAAGGGAGTACCGGAGTGAGCTTTAGAGACAGCTGGTGTGGTTGCACTCCTGGTTCTGCCCCTTGGTAGCAGCGTGATCCCAGGCAAGTGGCATTCCTACCTGTGCCTCAGCCTCCCTGTCTATGGAGTGGAGATGGTTATAACCTTGTTAAAAGACCTGGCACAAATCAGGTCCTCAACAGATAGTGACTGGCCGCCTGTGGACATGAGTATCACTACAGCCACTTTCTAACTGTTCCTGGGGCAGTACTGTCCATTCTAAAGTCTCTGCTGGTTTTCTCCGTCAGAACATTTCCTTCAAAGCAGTTAATCACAGCTTTGTTATAGAAAGTAATTCTGTGTCTGGCTTAATCAATGAACCCGATAGTTTTGTGTGAAATGGAATCAGATTGAGGAGTCAGCTGACTGTCCTGTGGAGCATGTCACAAGCTGGAGAACAGTGGGAAGGTTTAAGACACAGAGATGTTTCCAGCCTCCTACATGAGACCATGGGCTGTGCCTCTGCTGTGGTCAAGGTCGGTTTATATTAATCTACGTTCTGCACATGGCCTGTTACCTGTCCTCCTCTCAGAGTTTGTAGCTCTCTCTGGAAGTCCTGCCTATCTTCTCCTGCCTGGCCATTGGACATTCAGCTTTCACACAGAGTGATCAAGTATTCCACAACACGTCTGTACACCCCTTGCGCACCTGAGGCCCACAGAGGCCATAAGAGGGAGTCTGATCCCTGGAGCTGGAGTTAGATGGTTGTGAGCCACCATGTTGGTGCTGGGAACCGAGCTCAGGTCCTGCATGAGAAGCAGCTTAACCTCTGAGCCATCTTTCATCCTCTCACTTTCTATTGTGNGTAGGGTTTCAGCAAGGTGCCTGGTCTAACCTAGAACTCCCTCTGCAACCCAGGCCAGCCTTGATCTTGTAATCTTTCTATGTCCATTTTCCATGAGCTGAGATTTCAGGGCTACACTGTTGGGAGCCTTGTTTCTAATGGGTCTGATGACCTGGGACAGATGTGTGAAGTTGGCACAACGAAGAAACTNTGACCACCNGTTTGAACAAGTGACCCTAGATGGCCTGAGCCATTTTTATTTATACAGTTTCAATAGTTTGCATGAACAATTTTACAATCAGATTTATTTCCTTAAGTTTCTAATAATGGTTNCAATAATTGCCAGTTTGTTCCTTTACCTCATTCCCCTTTTGTCCCCCAACTTTGCTACCAGTAATCATTATCTATTTGATTCATAGNTTTAATGTTAGAAGCATAAGCAGTATAGCAAGCCACAAAGGAAGTATTCTAACTGGGCACATCTGCAGGTGGAACAGCGTCATGCAAGTGAAAGAGTTTTGCCTCTAGTGNCTAATGTTTACCTCTAGTCAAATCTAAGTTTTCATAAATAACTCATCAGCCAAAGCTGAATCAATTCATTCTTCATTCTGTACTATTCTGTCTCTTATGGGGGATATACCAGGTACTTGCCTATCATCCTGTAAACTACATAACTTAAAGCTTACTCTTAATAGTTGACACTGCTTATTTCTTGTTCTCATGTCCCCTTCCTCTCAGCTGCCTACAGTATTGGCACAGCTATTAGAAAGGAGGGCACTGTGGGTTCCTGATTCTGCTTCGTTTCCTGTTCCTAGACTGTTCCCATTAACTCTTGATATCATTTATTTATTTGCCTTTTTCCTAGACTCTTGTGGTTAGAATCATTCTCTCCAGAACAGTTATGAAAATTGGTAATGTCATAAACTACTGTGACTCTTTCAGACTAGTCACAAGGTGTGTTGGAAAGGCACCATCCTGTTCTTGAGAATCCTGAAGTCATGGTCATACTTGAAACATCAAAGGCTTTAGAAGCTGAATCAGATCCTCTGTATATTTCTAACAACATCCCTTCTGGTTCACCCAGAGGAGAGTCATCGGGGGAAGCTTTCCTAATGCAATAGCCATTTCATCTATAGCTCTAAGAAAGTGAGACTAGAGCCACCAGAAATATAATTTATATAAGGAAAGCAGGAAGAGCAGGCAGCGCATAGGCTCCTGTGGTCACGCCCAGAATTACGTGACGAACTATCCATTGGCCTTGCCAAAAATGGGTTAAATTCTCCCAGGCCTTGCCACATGGAGAACTTGTTCATACTATTCTCAGGCCTTGTCCCCTCTAGAAGTCCCATGGCTCCTGGCACTGCACCACCAGGTCAGACTTAGTGGCTTTTCCTTCAAATCTTGTGACCAGAATGTTTCATTTCCAATAGCTCTCTACAAAATCTTCCTCAGAAACAAGGATGGAGGACTAAAAATGCAGCAGCTGGCCTAGAAAGGCATTTATAGGAGAGGATATTCATAGACAGCAACGGCTAAGAAAGGGTAAGATGGGAATACCAAGTGACTGCCAATGCCCAGCCACTCAGGAGGAACAACACAGGTACTGTCAAGAATGTGAAGAGGCTGAGATTTCACTGGCTTTGCAAGGCAAGAACTCAGCCTGCCATACTCTCTTGGATGCTGTTGAAAACAGGAGAATCCTGAGTCAAAGAGAAAATTTTCTCTATTTATAGCAACTGCAGTATCCAGGAGACTGGCTTTTTTCTCTTGGCTCCTGANGCCCCAGAGAGAGGAAAAGGGGGCCGTAAAGCACTCAGGTACNGGGGAGTGCATTACAAGAGCAGATCCCTTAGGGGCGGAGAGATGGCTGAGCAGTTAAGAGCACTGGCTGCTTTTGCAGAGAACACAGGTCCCATTTCCATCAACTACATGATGGCTCAGAACCATCTGTAACTCCATTTCCTGTGAGACCCGACACCTTCTGGCCTCCACAAACACTGCACACATGTGGTACACAGACTTGCAGACAAAATACCTGCACACACAAAATAAATAAATCTTACGAAGGAAGAGAAAGAGGAACCAGGAATGTAGGGAAAGTGAACCTTACAGACTGAGGAAAGAGTATTTCTGTCTTTCACTTGGTACTGTCTGCATGATATTGGATAGTGAATGTTGACCTTTTGAATGAGAGAAAGAATTAGTTCTTTGAAGGCCATTGTCTTAGTTAGGGTTTCTATTGCTGTAAAGGGACACCANAACCAGGGAAGTTCTTAATAAGGAAAACATTCAATTGGTGTTGGCTTACAGTTTGAGTTTTAGTCCTTTGTCATGGTGGGAAGCATGGCAGCACACAGGCAGACATGGTAGTGAGAGTTCTACATCTGGATCAGCAGGCAACAGGAAAAGAGAGAGCGACAATGGGCCTGGCTTGAGCATTTGAAACCTGAAAGCCCATCTCCAGTGACACACTTCCTCCAACAAGGCCACACCTCCTCCAACAAGGCCACACCTCAGAGTGCCACTCCCTATGAGCCTATGGGGGGCATTTTCATTTAAACTATCCACAGCCACAAACCATCACATTACACTTGAACATTTTGTCTGCAAGAAAGGGCAGCTNCCTGGCTCAGAAAGTACACAGAAATGCTCTTAAGATCCACTCAAGGTTGTTTTGCAACAATTATCAATAAATAATTTTACCTTTTCCCTTTGAGTTCTCAGAACACGTGTGCCTCTCTTCCACAAGCTGCAACTGCATATTTCTAAAGAAACATCATAGAACCCAGGGGCTAAAAAATATGTAAATACAAGAGAGATGAGCCTGTGGTAAAGAAACAAGGCTATATTTCCTATATGAGAAGGGGCCTTAAGAGACATTCAGTAAATGAGTTGACAGCCTGTAATTCAACTCTTTTAGTTTTTTAAAGATCTACCTGATGGTTTATTCCTATGTGTGAGACTGTATCTGCGATTGTATGTGTGCTGGTGCTTGGGTAAGGAACATGCAGGATATATGGATGCCNAGAGCCACACTCCAGTTCTTGTAATTGCAAGGCAAGCACACTTAACACAGAACCAGAATCTCTTGAGTCCCTATTGTTTGATGGTTCTGTGTACACNAGCCATGTCTCCCACCCAAAAGACACTATAACTTCACCAAATGTTCCCACAACTTGGAACTATGTGTTCAAATACCTAAGCCCATGAGGAACATTTCAGAACCAACCCATAACAATTGCTAAATAATCTTGTTTGAACTTACATACCCCAGATCATCTGGTGACCTTCAGGTGACATACNAATGTATAATGCCCCTTCTTATTAGTTAATTCTGTGAATTAATCCACAGACAGCCTGTAAACCACAGTGGGATTTAACTTGCAAAAAAGTCATGTCTGTTTAAGAAAATATAGAAACTAGTTCAAGAAAGGCAGTCTATTTCAGGTTCTAGCCAGGAAGGGGTAAAGGGTAGAGAGACAGAGGTTTTCCCTAGAACAACTCAGTTCTTCAGCAAACATTGAAAGAGTGTCCTAAATTTAATTGTTTCAAGACTGTCCATCTAGAAATAGCATCATACCCCAGAGGCTAAGCCCCTGCCCAGCTTCAGATGTTGTGATGGTTTGAAAGAAAATGTCCCCCAAAGGGAGTGGCACTATTAGGAGACATGGCTTTATTGAAGTAGGTATGGCCTTGTTGGAGAAAGTGTGTCACAGTGGAAGCGGGCTTTGAAGTCTCATATATGCTTAAGCATCCCTCATTGTGATACTCAGACCACTTCCTGTTGCCTGTAAGATGTAGACTCTCCGCTCCTTCTCCAGCACCATGTCTGCCTGCATGCTGCCATGTCCCACCATGATGATAATAAACTGAACCTCTAAACTGTAAGCGAGCCACCCCGATTAAATGTTTCCCTCTATAAGGGTTGCCATGGTCATGATGTCTCTTCACAGCAGTAGAAACCCTAAGACAGAAGTCAATCACAAATAATGGGTTCCCAGATTGTCCTCTGATTCTACCCAACAGGGCTACAGATCGGAAGTTTCCCATGACGCTGTTCCCAGGTTCTGTCATTTGCCAGAACAGCCTGCAGAATTGAAATGGCTTTCTTTCTGGATGATGAGTTTATTACAAGGGGTAAATTAAGGGACAGTTGACCAGCCAGATGAAGAGATTGATTGCAAGGCAGGATCTGAAGGATTCTGAGAACAGGAGCTTCAGTCCTGGGAAGTTCTGTGAGGTTCTGCCCATCAGAGCTATGCTCTGGATTGTCCCTCTAATGTCTAGATGCATTGTCACCAGCTGTCACACATTCTCTGCTATAGCTGAAAGCCACCCTCACCACCATACCTTCCCTTCCACAATGGACGGTATTCTCTAAGCCAAATCAGAGCCTTTTCATCCTTAAGTAGCTTTTTGTCAGGTATTCAGTGACAACAATAAGAAAACTAACTGATACATCCTTTCCAGACCTTGTGGAGGCTTCATTATGGAGGCTTGGTTGATGAACTCCCTGGCACTGCTGATGGGAGGAGTAAACCATAGGTGTGGCCCCACCTGGAAGCCAGTCTCCGTGGGTGTGGCCTTCTGAAACCTACCTCTTCAACAGAAGGCCATGTCCAGTTGAAAGAGGCTTGTTATAAATCACAGAAGACACCCCCCTTTATGATATTTAATAAACTGAGGACAAAACCCAAAATATAAAGGATCTCCCATAGCTCTGATCACTTAGAATGAGAGGTTTGAAAGTGACAAGCCAGGAAACATGAATTAAAGCTGAAACACTAATATCTTAGACCAGGATGTAATGACTGTATCACGTGAGAGCTGCTTACCTGTCACTGGCCACCTGAACAATAATTCCAAGAGCAAGATTCTCTCCCAGTCTGCGTGGCATTGCTTAAACTCACAGAGCCACACTTCATGATCACTCATTAAGAAGTTTCTTTTTTTTTTTTGCCTCATGCTTGTGGCTGGAGATGGGAGCTCTCAGCTTCCTGCTCCAGCTGCATGCCTGTGGCTTGCTGCCACACTGCCCTGCCATGATATCTTCTTAGCCCTCAGGAACTGTAAACCCAAATACATTCTTCTGTTAAAAAAAAAAAAAAGTCAGGAGATGGTGGCATATACTTTTAATCCCAGCACTCGAGAGACAGAGGCAGGTGATCTCTGCGAGTTCAAGGCTAGCCTGGTCTACAGAGCAAGTTCCAGGACAGCCAGGGCTACACAGAGAAACCCTGTCTCAAAAAACAAAAACAAAATTNAAAAAAATTTTTTCAAGTTTCCTTATCAGTGTTTTGCATTTACAGAGTAAGCAGTAAGACCACCACATGAAGGTGCTTCTGGGATGAGCATTACTAGGAGAGTACAAATGAATGCAATTTCAAAAACTACTGAATGAGCCCAGATGGCTTAGTGGGTAGAGGTGCTTTCACACAGGCCTCATGACCTGAGTTTAGTCCCTGGGTCCCACAAGGATCAGGAAAGAGGTAACCACTGTGCTAGTTTGAATGGAATTGGCTCCCANAATCCCAAAGGGAGTGGCANTATTAGGAGGTGGGGCTTTGTTGGAGTAGGTATGGCCTTGTTGGAGGAAGTGTGTCACTGTGAGGTGGGCTTTGAGGTTTCCTATGCTCAGGCTCAGTGTGACGCTCAGTTGACTTCCTGTTGCCTGNAAGATGTAGGACTTTCAGTTACGTCTCCAGCACCATGTCTGCCTGCATGCTGCTGTACTCTCTGTCACGATGACCATGGACTAAACCTCTGAACTGTAAGCTGTCACCCCAACTAAATGTTTTCCTTTATAAGAGTTGCCTTGGTCATGATGTCTTTTCACAGCAATGGAAACCCTAACTAAGACACTATATGACACAACTACACAAAGTTGTCCTCTGATCTCCACATGTGTGCCATGGCCCATGTGCACCTGTGCTCACACACACATGCACGCACACACCACATTTTAAAAAGAAAATAANTAAAACTTTAAAAAGAACCACTGAAAAGCTACACCACTAGTAGTTGACAGGCTCACCTAAAACACCCATTTCTTTCTCACAGGATTGAGGAGTTACGTATAACTCCGAAGTTAGGCTTGTCTAGGGTCACATCTAACTCTTTCTGTCAAGGCTATATGACCTTTGGTTAGCTAGAAGAGTTCAATGGGATTCCGCTCATCCTCTGTCAATAGGAGACACTAACACTGCCTGTTTCATNGAGAGCTAAGGTGGTTTTTATACAAGTCAATGCATATGAAACTTANTGAGTCTGTGGCATGTNGCCCACACATACTAGTTCAAAATTATTTCCAAAAGAAAATTTCACAGCACAGACTGAACCAAACTCTTCTGTTTTGTAAGAGGTTGATTTTAGAAGAATTTAATCTAGAAGCATTTTCCTTAATTTTTACCCCCCCTCCGTGTGTGTGTGTGTGTGTGTGTGTGTGTGTGTGGGGGGGGGGTTCTACTTCCACTGTGAACTCCAGGGAGCCAACTCAGGTTGCCAGGCTTAGCAGCACTTTTACCAGCTGAGCTCTCATCTGCCCTGGAAATTTAAAGTCTCTTATTTTAGGTCATTAGTATTAGGTCATTTGTCTGGTACACATTCAGCTGCCATCACTACGGGAACTGCCTGAGCAGAGGCCATTTCCAGGGAAAAGCGTTCTTCCCGCTGTTTTAGTGGTTTTGATGGCGTAAATTCAGGGATTTCAAAGCTGTAGCTCAAGTTTTCTCATGCAGCCAGGAATTCNCTAAGTGCTAATTGTTGCAACAATGTTAACAGCTGAAATTTAAAACAGGATGTTTTCTGTTCAGTTCCTTCCCACAACCCGCCAGAAAAGGTCTGGGTAGCAGATGCATTGATGGGATAGAGGATTCAGAGTAAAACCCTGCTGGTGGTTTTGACTGAGAACTTAAACTTTACTTTCGATATTACCAGGCAGGATCAACTGACATTAAAAGCAAGACAAAACAAAAATAGCAGGTTCACCCTAAAGAGTAATTCCGGCATCAAAAAATCAGGTGTTATGGCCGTACGTGTATATGATACATAATTTTAGTATAACTTTTAAAGTGAGATTAAGAGTTTTGAAATGTATTATTTAAGTTAGCATACAAAGTATTGGGTTTCATTATGGCACTTTTATACATATTCATTATTAAGTATAAATTATTTACTAGCTAGAGTATTCAGATTTCAGAGCCTATAGTATGAGTTATACTGAAGGAATCAGTATAAACTGAAATTTGAAATATTAGTATTTAATAGAAGGTCCTAGGCTAGGTATTGATAACAGATGTGAAGANGAATAATTACAGCCCCTCCACCAGGGAAACTCCTAGACTTGATGATGAAGCAGACATATAAAACTAAACACTGTAAGAACACAAAGAAGAAATACATTTTCCAGGAAGGCATGGGCACCTGATAAAGTGGTTCTTTATTTATGCCTTCAGNGAATGAGATGACAGTTCAGGGATTTTTTTTTTCCTGNAGCTAACAATAAAACAAGGCAACCACATTACCATTTCCACCATCTACAAAACACATCCCCAATCTCACCACAACCCTAAAGAGGATCTAGGAGAGAGATGAGGGAGCAGAAGTTCAAAGGAAGAAGNTAAGGACCACAGAGCTGGTAACGCAGAATCTGAGCCCAGATGTGTACACTTCTTACANGGGACTGGCCTTGCCCAGTNCAGAAATTCCTGCTTGTGCTCCCTATTGCAAACTGTAGTTAACGGGTAACTGTGNAGAGTTTGGATGTGGAGCTTGAATCTGGAAGCTCAAATAGAATGTCAAAGTGCTCTAGGGTAGAGGGCTTGCCTACAATGAGGCCATGAACTCTGTCCCTAGCTCAGAGTGGGAGGCAGGAATTGGAGAAGTACATATTAAATAAAGTCAAGATAGAATCCCAGTTTAACCAGACAACAGCAACCTCTTCTCTCACTGAACTCGAATCACAGTTTGAAGATGCAGGCTTCCAATTTCANGTATTTGCCAGATTCCCTCTCCATAACACCCTGAAGTCAACGAATGAGCCTTTGTAATTTTCCAGGACCTTCGGGACAGAGCATTCACACACGCTAACATTAATTGCTGATTCATCCAGTGTTTTTACAGAGAGCTTGCTAAGTATGTGGTTTGAGTTAAGCTAACCGAAGTGAAAAGATTAGACTTGATTTGCTAGTTTATAAGCTAGCAGATAAGAAAAGATGACCAAACAGTGCCATGGCTTTTAGACCAGTCAGTCTCCTTATTTAATGTGTGTTATCAACCACCTGTCTACAGATGCAGAACTGTCCGGTTTACCCTGTGAACCCTGTTAGGTCCTCACAGACAAGGTTGGGGAACAATTAGAGAGCAACTCTAGAGAAGTCTTGACAAGGGGGTGCACCTATCATTTCCAAACTTCAGCGTTGTACCTATTATTTTCAAGGGAGCAAAGAGGAATGATTTCAGTAACTGCTCTCGTGTATCAAGTGCTTACAAAGTGAGTGCTTGCTTCATTTTCTTGGTGCTTTATGTATATTATGGAATTCTTCCAGCACCCTAGATTACTGATGGGTATGTGGAAAAAAAAAAAAAGCAGTCCTTTCCAGGGCTGAAAGAGGAAGAGCAAAGATATAATAAACCTGTTTCACCTTCACCAATAATTTAGGACAGTGGTTCTCAACCTGTGGCTCATGACCTTTTCACAGGGGTTGCATGTCAGATATTTACATTGTAATTCATAACAGTAGCAAAAATTACAGTTATAAAGTAACACTGAAAATAATTTTATGGTTGGGGGGGATCAGCACAACATGAAAAACTGTATTAGAGGGTTGTGGTGTCGGGAAGGTTGAGAACCACTGGGCTAGGGTTGGTAGTTCCTTGGCAATGGGTTAACATGGCTCAGCTTAGTTGAAGTGCTGAAGACGACAGAGTACTGGCATGCCCTGGGAAAGCGTTTAGAGAATAAGACACTGCATGGGAGGTTTTCAGCTTTAAGAGTTGCTCTTTTGAAATTCATGTTTGGTTTTAATGATCCAAACTCAAGGCTGGGAGACACTAGCTGCATCCCCATTCCAGTTCCCCAGGTAAAATATTTGAGTTGGGAGCTATCTCGTGGAATATTTTTGCATCTACCTGCTGGGTTATGGGTACTTATGTTTCTTTTTTCTTCCTTCCTTCCTTCCTTCCTTCCTTCCTTCCTTCCTTCCTTCCTTCCTTCCTTCCTTCCTTCCTTCCTTCCCCTCCCTCTATCCCTCCCTACCTCCCTTTCTTCCTTCCAACAAACTGCCAAAACCAGTCTCTGTCTTTCCCCCAGAGACACTGGAACCTCCCTTCTCTTTCCGACCCTAGATTGTTGGCCTGTCCTAGGTTAATGAGGCTGATGCAAGAGCGATTCCCCTAAGGCCTGGAGGGGTTTAAGGTTGTCTTTGGAGCCAACAACAGCACTGGGATTAGAGACAGTGTAGTATTTTATTTTGTGAGCAGGAAGAACAGTTGAGAGGTGGGGAGAGGCTTTGTTTGTTTGTTTAAATCATAACTTGGGAAATGATTGCCTTCTAAAGACTTACAGTCCAAGAGCACACACACTAGTTAATGGCTGTTGGCTGACCATTTCTTTCCTCTCCTCAGTCTCTCCAAGACTGCCAGGACAAAGTCATCCTTTATCATCAGGGCACTGAAGACAGCCAACTGTTACTGACGAAGCACTCACTCCCAGCAGACTCTGTTACAGTTATCTTGTCTGCACCCCCCCCCCATCGGGAAATTTTTCTATGTAGGGGGCTGCCAGCTTTCAGGATGTCAGTTTGCACTTTCGACCTATAATTGGGCAGAGGGACGGGAGGAGAAACCCACAGTTCAGATCAATGGATGGGAGAGCACCCCTCCCTCACACCGTCTAAACAACAGGTGGCTTGGTACACTGTTAACTCTTTTACACACACACACACACACACACACACACACACACACACACACACACACACAAAATCGTAGGCGGAGCTTTCATACTGAGTGGCACCTGCTGGTCAGAGCCCAGAAGCCCATCTGGCAGGGTTGGGCAGATGGGGACTCCTGCCAGTGGGACACCAAGCTTGAGGTTGTCCAGGAGCTTGAGGCTTCGTGAACTATGAATGTCGGGTTTTTTCTTTCTCCTCTGTCCGCTTCAGTTTATCCTACCGCCCTTT
>LZPO01097128.1:242365-254602 GCA_001675575.1 Neotoma lepida
AAAAAAAAAACTTGGGTGCTGGGGATGTAATTCAGGTCCTGCTCGTGATTGACAACTATTTCTCCACCCCCTGTTGTCTTAAGCTGAAATTCATTTGTAAAGAATTAAACTGATTACCTAAATTTTACATTGGCAAAATTATTAAACCCATAAATTATAAATTCATCTCCCAAAGCCTCCTTGACTGGANGTCCCTTTATNTCCTNATAAAGAGCACTGGCTGTTCTTCCAGAGGTCCTGAGTTCAATTCCCAGCAATCACGTGGTGGCTTTCAACCATCTGTAATGAGATCTGGTGCCCTCTTCTGATAAACAGCCCCCCTCAGTTCTCACAACCGTCACCCCTCATCTCTTACTGGGGATGTTCTGATATTAGCCAGTCCTCCTTGGGACTGTTCAGTTATTTATCGGGTATGAGTTAGTTTGTCTGTATCAAAGAATTTACACTTCATAACTACAACACTTCCTTATTAAAAAGATTTTAGCATGCAGATATTTGGGGAGGGTGGGGCTCCTGGAGCTGTTCTTGGCTTCCTGGTTTCTTGCACAAGTTCTCTGGGGAACAAAAGCCTGGGCTTCTGGTGCGTCCTCTGGAGTTGTGAGGAGGCTGTTTGCCCAGCAATTTCCCCACATCTGGAGGCTGGCATGCTCTGGCAAACACCATCCCCACAAGCAACACATCCCTCCTCTCCCCAGCTTTTATTTTAACTCTNTTGTCCTTTTCAATTTAACCTCAAACCTCAAAAAAAAGTGTTTGGTGACAGGAACTATCCAGGATGGCAAGNCCTTTCTCTTTCCAGCTACTCTATTCTCAGTGCACACGGAGTCCCTGGAACACAGATGCTCAAGAACTACCGATGTTATAGATGTTAATGGTGACACTTCTTACCTCCTAGCTGGGAGCGTATCCACTTCCTTCTGATTTTTTGTTTTGTTTTGAGACAAGGTCTCACTATGTAGTCCTGGCTGACCTGGATCTTGTTATATAGATCAAGCTGGTCTTGAACTCACAGAGTTCTGCCTGNCTTCAGAATGCTGGGATTAAAGGCATGGACCAGCACACCCGCTCACAGCCTTCTGTTTGAAATTTTGGTAATGAAATTTGTTCATTAGTGTCATTAGAAATCACATGTGTGGGAATATTTCTAAATGTAATTGAAAATTAGGAAGAAAACATTGAAATAACTCTAAACTAGCAGCAAGCATATAAACATGAAGACATCAAAGCAAATCCAGGGTGAAAGTCACTAAAGATAAATCTGGAAGTTTGTGAGCCCCATGAGNACTTTCTGTGCNTGTCAATGTATTCNCTAGCNTGTNTAATTATTCATAATAATGTGTTGCATTAGGACATTTTCATTCATGTATATAATACATTTTGGTAATATTCACCCCATCTCCCTCTTTGGTCCCCCTCACACCCCCACAACCCCTTCTTCTTCCCAACTGGTCCTGGTCCCCTTCTACTTTCCTTTTTTCCCCCATGTATTTTAAGCACTTGTCAAAAATCAGTAAGATTTATTTATTTATTATTTTTACAGTGTTCTGTCTGCATGTATCCCTGCAGAAGAGGGCACCAGATCTCATTTTGGATGGTTGTGAGCCACCATGTGGTTGCTGGGAATTGAACTCAGGACCTCTGGATGAGCAGCCAGTGCTCTTAACCACTGAGCCATCTCTCCAGCCCATTAGTCACTTTTCAATACCTTAGAGTTCATGAAAATTAGAGACATCTTGAATATCTCCAAGCTTTTGGTAAATGGGAAAGATGTAANTTGTTCCTAACTTCTGGAACAATAGGTAGGCGATTGCATTCATTTCTGTTTTGAAGCCTTAAAGAATGATTTCATTGGGAAAACAGTATACGTATCAGTGATGTTGGGAAATATTGTCCAGATTACACTCGACTTTCTGCCTAATGCATGGCTATGCGAGCATTCCTCCATTGGAGGAAGTGGCAGCTGTAGCAGTGAGTGGGGTTTGGCCGTGAGTTAAGAATGTCAGCATTTTCTGAAGGCTCTGGACAGCNTGCTAGAAAACATGTATCTGATGTGTCTACAGTCTGTGATGACGGACTGCCTTGGTGCTAAAGCAAGAATTTAAAACAAGCTTGTTAGAATGAAGTAAGTAACACTGAGATGAAAGGAAATAGTCAAAAGCAAGCATTAAGGTAATTGATTGGAAGGAAGTGCAAGGTGGGATCATGAAGAAAAATAAGCCGTGTGAGTACACAGGGTGCTTGTTTGGTGGTTTGTTGTCAGGGAAGGTACCAAAAGAACAAATCCTGTGAATGAATAAAAGAATGAAAAGCAAAACACAACAGTTACGTGCCATTAGCAGAAAAGTAGGCATTCCTAAGTAGATAGTGCTGACCAGCTAGCAAGCTGCTAGAGAAACTTGCTGGATAAATAATTTATGAGAAGTGGGTTTTCTTTTTTGGGGGGAGGTGGTCCATCTAAAAGTGAATTCTTAGGGACACTGGACAGAAATGGATGGTGGACTTGGTTTTAAAATGTGGATTCAAGGTTATCACTAAACTTTTGTTTTGAGACAAAGTCTCACTGTGTAGCTAGCCCTGACTTGCCTAGAATTCACTATGTAGACCAGGATGTCCTCGAACTTCTAGAGATCCACCTACCTCTGACNCAGGGGTACTGACACTAAAGGCATGCTCCTTCATGGCCTACATTACTTACTAGACCCTTGACTGGCAGCTAGTAATTAATTAGGTGGCCAAGAAACAGATGTCCAAGAACACATCTGTTCTCCGTTAAGGTTCATTTCAATTTTCTTATGTGTTTTATCAGGAGTCTTAATTTCTTCATGGAGAGAGGCTGTTGGTAATACCTTGCAAATAGATGTTATCCCAGATCAAGTTTGAAACTGTCTTGATCATTTTTGTTTCATTTTGAATTAATTTTTAAGTTGGAATACAAAGTCATGGGTTGCATCATCTGTCGTGTGTGTGTGTGTGTGTGTGTGTGTGTGTGTGTATGAGCATGCATTTATTCAAAAGCAGTATGATGAAACATATACTCCTGATAGTCTTTACAGATTGTCTTGGCCAAGGAAATTTCATCCATCGCATCCTATGTTTGTGTTAAGATGTTTGAATTTGTTACCTGCTCATTCACTTTTTGGATTTCTTCATTTATCTTGTACCTTTAGAATTATGATGGCCAGCACTGATAACACACTGGGTTTTTTTGTTTTTTTTTTTTTTAAATATTTTCAAAGCATAATCTAAATGAACGATGTTTCTCTGTTAACTGTTTAATATGGTGTAAGCATCTGGCCTCTGTGTTTGTGTGTCCTGTCCTATTTAGCATGTTTTCTTTTAAAAGGTACAGCAAAAAGTACTTATGACCCCAATAGTGCTACTTTCAAGCTATAAATGATTTTGCCTATAGTATTGGTATCCTCGTTTTCTACGGTGCCCCTAAGACTCCTATTCTGATAAGAATTTATATTCTTTTTTGAGGCAGGATAGCCCTGGCTTCCTGGAGTTTCATTTGTAGATCAGGCTGGTCTTGAACACACAGAGATCCACCTGCTTCTGCCTCCCACCACCACGCCCAGCAGAAATTATAATTTTTCCTAAAGAGCTGAGATCCTGGGGCTGGGGGAAAGGGATTGGTTGATACATGCTGCCATGTATGCATGATGTATGTATGCATGGATTCAGAGCCCTCCTAAAAGCCGGGCTCAGCAGCATACTTCTGTAATCCCGTGCTTGGAGCAGATACAGGCAGATCCCTGGGGCTCATTGGCCAGCCAGCGTAGCCAAGTTGATGAACTCTAGCTTCAGCAAGAGACCCTGTCTCAGAAAATAGTGCGGAGAGAGACTGAGGAAGACAGTGTTGATCTTTGGCCTCCAAACCCCTGCGCACCCACATAAACACATGTGTGTGCACACACAGTTGGCATTCTAAAGATCATACAGTACTGTTCAGGAGGGTTATTGTAGATCTTGTCCCACCTATAAAAGTATAGCTCTGGAACCTTCACAGTGGGATTGTCATGCTAAAGAAACTCATCTTTAACTGTGACATTTTCAGCACAGCATGNCACCAAGTAGTTTTGCTCAGTTACTGTTAGGAAGAACAGATGTGTTACAAACATTTGCATATTGACTCATTACCAGGAACAGTCAAGAGTCTCCGTGNACACAGTAATGAACGGACAGCTTTATGAATGGCATAAACTTAACGTCTTATTTTCCAGGGGGACATAGAATCCATAATAGTGGACTTTTCCACAAGCAAGCTTTTATTTTATTGCCTTTAGGTGTCCTTCTTAGAATAAAGTTTGTGCAAATGGTCCTTTACAAAACCTAGTTGTGCTTTTCTGAGTTTACTTTCAAAAATTCGAGTTATTCAAAGGATTTTTGCTATGCTCCCCTCAGCATTCACTAGGTGATGCTGCAGCATCCAGTTATCATCCCTTACAGGATGTTTTCTTCCGTGGTGTCNGAATGCTAAAAATTGTATGCGTTCCAGAATTCTATAGTGTGCTTGTGTTGGGAGAGTAGTCTGAGGAAGGTAACCCTTCAACCCCTAAAGCTGGGCTTCTGGCTCTTCTGGCATTCTCTGGCAATGTACCAGTGAAATAAAGATTTGAGTTTTGATGTAAGCACNAGGCGTAACCAGTTATCATAGATGCTTATGGAGAACTCTTCTGGGTTTAGTTTAGTTTTATTGTTGTTTTATTTTTTAAAGGTACTCTACACTGAAATAACCTGGTAAATTAAGAGTTAGAAATAACTTTTTAAAAGAGGGGTAGCNTTAGCAAATATCTTTCACAAGTTAGACATGGAAGGCCATGAGACAGCAATCAAAAGCAAGAGGGGATGGAGGGCTCCTTCCTAAGAGAGGGATCTCTACTGGGTGAGGTCGAACTAGGCTTTTCTCTTGGGACCTCTGGGTGCTTCTGCCACAGGAAGCTGCTAAATATTAAACCAAACGCTGCANTCCTGCTGACTTGGAAAAGCAGAGGGTCAAGTTGGTGACTTCCAGGGGCTGCAAAGTAANGGGAAGGCCCCCAAATCTGCATATAAACTCCTTCCAAATATTTGCCTGATCTCGAAGTATTAAGAGACATTGATAGCTGGGCAGATAGCTGNCCTGAGTTCACACTTGAGCCACAGCCACTGTGTGGCACACACAGTTCCAAGTTTGAGTATGACCACACCGCTGATCTGCCGCACTAAAACCAATTCTTTCCAGAGGCACAAAAGAGCAATAATTATCATCAGGATATCCAGTTTANAAATCAGTAATTANACATGAAAACACGCAGGGGAATATAACCCATAATAAAAATAATCATCAGAAATTAACTTCAAGATTGTGGGAGGCCAGCTCCCACCTCCTATGAGGAGAGAGGAATAAGAAACTTTTAGATAGGAAGATAGCAGAAAGGAGACAGACAGAAACACAGGATAGCTTCAGGAGGACCTGGATCAAAATCCACCAGCCTCTTCTGTCTCTTCAGAAGGGCTTTTTATAACAATGCCAAGGGACGGGGCAAAAGACCTCCCCCTTGCTAAATCAAAGCACATCACACAGCCAAGTGTAGACCCTTCCAAACACCTGGTAAACATGCCTGTGGTCCAATCATTCTCCAATGCAGCCCTGCTAGGTAAGGCAAGCTCAGATTATNGGACCCTGAGTAAGTTCTCACTAGGAAACCTCTGTGGGTCTCTACATAAGATGAGTCAAATGATGGAATCAGGCAATAACAAGTTACAAGTGCTGCTGTTAAAAGTATGAAAGGGACCATGATTCTGAGGGCTCCACAGACAGGNACTCAGCAAAGAAATAGAAATTGTAACTGGACAACAAAATGAGAAGTCTAAAATGAAAAAGCTGCTAGGTAGGCTTTAGAACTCATGGGAGAGGACACACACACATGTACACATGCAATGTAAGCCAAAATGGTCTATGTATAAGAATATATATCAATTTATTAATGGGTGCTATGGGAATAAAGACTCACAGGGACAGGATAAGATAGATCCAATTGCAGAGTCCTTCCACTTTGTCCAGGAAAGATGGGGATAGTCACACGATGCTTCACGATGCCTGACTNGGTCTCCACAACCCAAGAGAGAGCACAACTCCGCTCTCTCCTCCTTTATAAGAGGTCACATAGGCAGACAAGGAGCACTGCCTCTTTTGGGCTAGGTAGCCCAAGGTTATTGTCTGAGCAATTACCCACTACACACACACACAATTTTGTAGTGTAAAGAGTAGAGTAAAATGTCTGAAGAAAATGACACACCATGACACATGGGACAATATCAATACTACAAGTTGTCTCTCCCTGTGTGCAGCCTAGGGTGACTCGTAAAAGTGATTTGGTACTCTTAATCCAGAAAACCACACAAAATCATGCCAATCAAGAGGTCCAAATCTTTGTGTTTACTTTAATAGCATTGGTGAAACTACCTGGGCCATCAAGGCCTGCACATGCCCAGAGTCCATATCTGAAAAGGGTTGGTTGAAAGGAGCAGCATGGGGGGCTGGAGAGGTGGCTCAGAGGTTAAGAGCACTGACTATTCTTCCGGAGGTCCTGAGTTCAATTCCCAGCAACCACATGGTGGCTCACAACCATCTGTAATGAGATCTGGTGCCCTTTTCTGTATANATAATAAATAAATCTTTTAAAGATTGGTTTATTTTTATTTTTTGTGGATGAATGTTTTATCTGCCTATGTGTCTGTGCACATTGTGCATGCAGTGCTCACAGACACCAGAAGAGGGCGTCTGATCCCCTGTACTGGAGTTATGATTGTTAGCCACTTTGTAGGTGTGGGGGCCAAATCTGGGTGNGTCCTGTGGAACAGCCAGTGCTCTTAACTGTTGGGCCATCTCTCCAGTCTCTTGTAACTTAATTAACCCATTTCTATTCATCTATGCACTGCCATGTGGCTCATGGATTTTTCCTCTCCCCCTGTATGTCCTGCTTCCTCTCTATCTCCTCTGGTGTCTCTCTCCACCTAGATTCATTCCCTCTTCTTTTCTTTCTGCCCACAAGTCCCACCTCACCTCTTCCCACCTAGCTATTGGCCATTCAGCTCTTTATTAAACCAATCACAGTGACTCATCTTCACACAAGTAAAGGAATGTTCCACAACAGGGATGGGCCCCTGCACCCTTTCTGTATCCAAGCCTGACTGTTGATGGTCCCATTCCTATGCAGATACAATGGATAATCAGCACTCTGCTGAGTTTCTGATTACAAATGGCTGTGTCTTGTCCAAAAGATGACATTTGCAGCTATCTTCTGGCTCTTGCAAACTTTCCATCCGAGATGGACTTCCTTTGTCAATGCCAGCCCCAAATAACAACATGGAGACTTCTATTCATTATGAAAGCTTAGCTTAGGCTTGTCCCACTAGCTCTTTTAACTTAAATTAACCTGCTTCTATTACTCTACATTTTACCACGTGGCTTTTTACTTTTTTATTCTGTATGTCCTACTTCCTCCATGTCTTGTTNGCATCTCTACCTTTCTTCTTCCCAGAGTCCTCTCTGTTCCCGGAAATCCCACCTAACCTCTTCCTGCCTAGCTATTGGCCATTCAGCTCTTTATTAAACCAACAGAAGGTGCCTTGGCAAAGACACATCTTCACAGTGTAAACAAATATCCCACAACATCTATCCCCTCTTCCTTTGTGTCCCCTGAGCATTAGACATCCCCTGTTTGTCTCTGGATGTTCATTCTCCGCATTCCATGTAGCCCCTAGTCACTGCATTTACCACCGTTCACTGGAACAAGAGCCCTCTTCCACTGAGAGTAGCATTTATGTATGAAGATAAATATGCATTAAAAGATATTTTGATGCTGTGTCAGCTTATTTGAACACTGGTATTCAGTTACCCCCAGGGCTTCCGATCACACCAGGCATGGGCTTTTGGCCAGGATTTTATAGTAGCAGGTATGGATCTTCTCTGTGGAGCAGGCCTCAAATCCAACCATAACAGTAGTGCTTTTACACAAGTGGGAGCATCTTGCTTGGAATGTCTGTCTTTTACACAAGTGGGAGCATCTTGCTTGGTCTTGTAATTCACAAAATTTGAAGCTGAGTAAACCTTTTATGCCCCCAGCAGACACAGAGCACCTCTGAGACTGTGAAAGTACCAGCAGGACAGACGTTACAGCTCCAAGAACTTAAAAGCTTTCTTATTTCACTCACTGTTGTTTGCAAAGCATCGCTAAAGCACCATGGAANCTACATTTTAGGTGCAAGTTCTGATTTAAAAATGGNAAAGACAGAAGGATTGTGATCTGGAGGCTAACCTCAGTTGTACAGTGAGACCCTGTTTCACAACCTGAGGCCAGAGGGCAGAGGGCTCTGGTCTCACACGCACACTGGGTTCAATCTCCAGCACCACAGGAAGAGAGGGGCTCTCTGAAAGATCACCAGGTGGATACATGCAGATTTCTTGTTCATCATCCTTAACCACTATCCACTAGTTCCTGCTCCATTTAAGTGTTGCATGTTGGGAAACAAGAAGTTTTCAAATCCATGTTCCAGATGTATAACATGCTTGTTGTAATCTGTCTAGAAGAGGTGACTTCAGGTTTAAGTTTCTCTCTGGAAAGAGGAGACGGAGGCTGTGAAAGGCAGAGCCTCCTCTAAGCTTGCTGTGTGTCTGGACCCCCATGGCTTTCTGCACTGGAATTGACTTTACGGAGGGCAGATTCTCTTTGGGTCTTTTGGGAGTTACTCTTTCATTTCCCTGTCAGCTGCAGAAGTTTTTCTTCACCCTTTGTCTTCTCACCTAATGAAAGCAGCTATTCCAGTTTCCCTNTCTTTGAAAAGTTCAAAGTAACTAGTGTATACCGCAAGGTAGGTGTCCTCCTCAAACACAGACTCCTATGGCCACGGAGACTTCCTTCTCAGTGTTCTAGGCAAATCAGAAGCTGTAGCCCTGTTGAGTACCTCATTGGCCAAATAGACAGGACACTGACTATAACCTGTGACTGACAGGTGGGTGGACAGGCAACCTCTAAGTGAGTCGGTCCTGGCTACAGCTTTAACTGATAGATGCAAACCCATATGAAAAAGCACCAATTACAAACCATAGCAAGCAAAACACAAAACTTTTCTGAATGTTGTCAAAGGATAATTTTTCAAAAGCTGGAACATGACTTTTCTACAGAGGTGAANATGCCAAAAATTTGCTAAACTCATGAGTGTGAGGGAGCCAGCAGAATGGCAAAGCTGCTTCCAAGAGTACTCCAGAGTNNCTTTTCAAAAGAACAGAGAGATGACTCAGCTGNTAAGAGCACTTGCTACTCTTGCAGGGGACCTGAGTTTGATTCTCGGCACCCATATTAGTTGGCTTACAACCCTGTAACTCCAGCTCCCTGGGATCTGACACNCTCTTGTCTCCCCTCTGAGGGCAGCNTATACATGTGATACACATAAAATNCAAGCAAATTGGTTTTTAAAAGAATGTTNAAATNACATTACCCAGTTAGATCTCTGACTAGGAAATGTGCTTCAGGGAAACAANTGTCATTATGTGTTTTTCTTCTGGACACAAGTACCACACTGGAGTTTAACTAGAACTAATCAGAAAATCAAAACAAGCCACAGCCCCTTAAGTCCACCCTAAGTAGGCCAGTTAAGTCACCCTTTGGTAGCTCGTTAAAAGGATCTATACTGTAGCCCTTTGCTTCATTCTGAATTTCAGTATTTTCAACAGCACATGCTTCTCATCTTAAGCTTTATTTGAAGGGCTNTAGTTGTCTCTGTAATATAATAGACATTTATTTTTGNTCAAAATGAGACACTGGCCAGGGAGTCCTCAGAGAAATTCATTTCTATACTTACATTCCTTGTGCGGCACAATCCTATACTAATTTCACTCCGAGGAAGAACTCCCAACCCCAGGCTCAGCCAGTTCCTAAGCCTGCTCCCANTTTAGACAGTAAGTCATCTTACGCCCCATAGACAGGAGTCTTTTCAAATGGCCTTTAGACTTCCACACTGCAGTGTTCAAACTCAGCCTTGAAGCCAATAACCGCAGCTCCACTTATCTCNAGGCGAGTCTGCCTGCAGCTTCTCACAACCCCAGAACAGGCAGTGACAAAGTACAGCTCACATGGTCTGGATCTNCAGCCTGCTTTTGCACAGTCCACTTCTAACACTGGTTTTATATTTTCAAAGCAGTATATACAAATAGAACATACGGCTTGCCTGACCTGGCTGTATGTAGTATTTGCTGTCCATCTCTGCCTTTGTAGGAAAAGGTTCCCATTCCCTGAGTTTAAGAAGGTAAGTGGACAACTTATTGGCCAATATTTTTCAAAATGTTATGACTTGCTACAAAGAGAAAGCTGTCAGAATTCAAAAGTTGGCTTATTATGTATTTATCTATTGCTTTGGAGAATTGAACCACTGACTGAGCAACATTTCAACTCCAAAGACTTGCTTTGGGTAAGAATATTTTATAGCAAAAGACAGTAGTGGAAGACCATTAGATTTGACATTGAAAGAGAATGAAAGATCACTAACTTGGTTGTCAGCTNGTCAACTCTGGGTGGTGACTGTGTGTAGTTGATGTTCGTAAGCATCAAACACTTAAGCATTTTTCTAGGGATACTGATTTCTTCTGGGAGGAGGCTGTAAGTAGCATCATGCACACAGGTTAGGGCAGTTTTTCTTTTATGATGCAATATAATAGTATGTTTATTTATCGTTTTGAGGCAGAGTTTTATGCTGTAGCTTATAACACTGGCCTTGAATTTGCATTGATCTTTGTATCAACATACTTCTCCNTTGCTGTGATAAAACACTGACCAAAACCAGCTTTGGGAGGAAAGAACTTAATGACAATTTGTAGGTGAAAGTCCATTACTGAGGGAAGCCAGGGGGATGTTCAAGGCAGGAACCTGGAGTCAGAAACTGAAGCAGAACTGTGAGGAATGCTGCATGTAGGCTTGCTACCCGGGCTTGATCAGCTGCTTTGATCAGAAGCCAGGACCACCTCCCCAGGGCTGGTACCACTCATAGTGGTTGGGGCCCTCCAATTATTAATCAAGAAATCCCCCAAAGACATGCCCACAGTTCAGTCTGATGGAGACAATTCCTCAACTGAGGCACCCTCTTCCCAGGAGACTATAGCTTGTGTTAAGTTGACAAAAACCAACACAATCCTCCTTCCTCTGCCTCTCAGGTGCTAGGATTACAGACGTGCACCACCACACCTAGTTTATGTGGTGCTGGGAACTGAGCCCAGTGCTTTGTGCACACTGAGCAAACACGCTGCAAACTGAGCTACATCCCCATCCTACTCTCTGCTTTTGTGTGTTTCCCTAACATTTCATTTATCTATGTATTTGTTACTATGATATTTGTGTTTTTTTTCTAGTCAAGCCCAAATGTGTCTCATTTTGTGCAATTATAAGAAAATACCAGAATCTGGGGAATTTATAAATTTATAATGAGCAGAAATTTCTTGGCTCACAGTATAGAATGTGAAGTCCAATATCAGGACCCTGGTATCCAGCAAGGACCTCTTTGCTGTGCCATGCTGGGGTGTGTGTGTGTGTGCAGATTGTGGCAGAAGAGCAAAGAGAAAGAGAGAGGANTGAGAGCTCATACAAGTGACAGTGGACTCACTCCAGACACCATGGTATCAGTTCATTTNTGAGAGGGAACCCTATGACAGAAACCCTCTTAAAATGTGACTACTGCCTTAACAGCACTTGAATTTCAACACAAGCTCAGAGAGACAAACCTTCAAGCCACAATAAAGCATGAGAAAGCTGTTTGGAAGGTCTGTGTGAGTGGTAGACCAGTCCACCAGAGGCCGTCACAGTGCATGCTCAGGTCACAAGCAGCCTTCTCTTATATGACCTCNGATTTGATGTCATTGCTAGAGGGGTATGACTCCTAGCATTGCATTGCCTTCCAAAATTGCACCTGAATCTCTTTATCCTCAAACAGCTCAAGAGTGTGAGTGGAGGAAGANGAAGAGAACATGGATGAGATATTTTCATGTATGGCTCTATTTTATCAATGGGATGGGTTTAGGCCTTGGGCTTCTTGTCAAATATTCATCAAATAATATCNTCATGCTTCCATCCACTGGTGCCCCCTTCATTATGGAAAAGATACTCTGAATATTTCAGAAGTCTGAGAGCAGAGCTAAAAGCATTCAACTTGAAGGACCAAATTTCATATCTTACCTTATATTTTAACTCTTAGGAGCATGTAGAG
>LZPO01097128.1:255117-285647 GCA_001675575.1 Neotoma lepida
TAGTTGTGATATAAATAAAAAGGACATTACTTTTCCCTCCCTTATTCTAGACGCGATCATANGACATCTAAGGCTTGTCTTGCTTGTGTCTTGATGTACCGCTTTGCTAACATGTATCCCTAGCTTGTCAAATCGAAGGCAGCTACTACGAAGTCTGTATTCTATGTAAGAACTAGGGATGAGGGTTTGTGGAAGGCGAGTTCCTTTGTTTTGGCAGCTGAGCCCATCATTTCCATTTCCACTGTACTAACACTGAGTCACATGACCATACCCACCTGCACGAGGACTGGAACACCAACCTCCCTGTGCTAGAGAAAGGAGAGNCTGGACACTGGGAACTGATAAGCACAGTGAAAGGTAGCAGCTTCGGCTACTCCTGGGGAGCACAGATTTAGCTTCCAGGAAATCTGTCTTCAGGGGACCTAGCAATCCTGTAAACCATAACTGAATCCCTCAGGCTCAGCTGATGACACCTCGTAGACCCCAGACGTGCAGCTGTGTCCTTGAGCTGTGTTCCCAGAGCATTTGANTTCACACCAGCAGGTGTAACCATCTGTAAGATACGGAGTAGGGACTGGCCCTGGTCTGCCTGACAGTTTTAGAAGTGTGTGTAGTGTGTTATGATTACGCTCATNCCACTCTCTGCTGGTGTCCCCCTTCCTTTGCCTGTGAACCCCTTCTTCTACCTATTCCCCTATTGGTGTCATCACTAGAGAAAATGATACTCCCACCTCCAGCAACGAATGCCAGTCATTCGCTCCTTGGAAAGGGATGAAGCATGGGGACCTCCTCCATCCGTGATGACAAGTTAAAGGACACAGTCATGCAGGTGTCCATAGCTGCTATGTGTGTGCGGTTGCAATGGCNATGTCATATCCAGATGGCAGCACTTCATGACACTCCTCATCCTCCACCTTTGAAATCCCTTTGTCCCATCATGTCATGTTCCTTGGGCCTTGAGGGGCAGTGATGGAGATGTCCCATTAGGAAAATTCATCAGTCACTAAGTCACAGCACTTTGACCAGATAGTCTGCCTTCACTGTCACCCTCTGTAAAAAAGGAGCATAAATATTCAAGAGANATTTTAACATCATGTCCTTTTAGGGAAACAGCGGTAATGTGTTCTCTACTCATGGACCCTCGTTAAGGGACTCTTCAGTTGATATTATTGTTGGTTTGGGCTACGGAAGCTTCTTGGAAACTTTGGGTCATGCTCCAGAGGTATCCAGTGCTGAGTAAGCACCAAGAGACACAGAGACCAGAGAACCNAGACTGCTCATCTGGGGCCTCTGGGGTGGGGGCAGACTGATGTTCATGGGTTTTGACTGGTACATATGGATTAGAGATGGATGATTTGAAGATACTTGACTCATCTTGAGACAAGGAGGAAGTAACACAAAGCAAATGTTTTAAAGAAGACACCTCAGTTTGAGAGTTCTTAGAGGCATTTCCCTGAGCAGCAGGTAAAGGGTAACATAGAGTCAGTGTACCAGAAGATCCCAAGAGAGAGGCTTAGCNTTCCTTAAGTAAATGATGATAACTGTTACATTTATTGCTAACACTTTTTTCTAGTTGTGCATAATTTAAAGAGGTTGACAATTGCGAATTGAGCCCCATTGCAAGCCTAGATCTTCCTGGATATAAGGCTTACACTGCAACCACTTTACAGAACAGAACATATTAGGCAAAATGGAGTAGAGATGACTTACGTTTATTTTTATTTTTTAGATTAATGTGGCTGCTTATGACTAAACTTAGAATTCTGAGACCACAGATGTTCAGTGAAGTAACATATACATATAAGGTAATAACAGGAGTATTTTTTTTATTAGTTTCACTGTTGACAGATTGTTCTAAATGAAGGTTTTTTTTTTTTTTTAACCAGTCTTCATGTACAAATCAACTGTATTTAGTTCATAGAAAGCAGAATTTGCACAAATTGCCTTTGAGTTCTGGATTAAATGCTATTAATGTAGTGGTTGGTACCCTAAGCATGGCATGTCTTTTAAGGTGTGTCTTCAGTAATCAAGGGCCNTTGTGGTTTGGGAGGTATTTATTGTGATCATAGTTTACTTCTTCAAAATTTGCTGAGGGGTTACTTTTTAATATCAGAAGAAAATTAGACCCAAATGGAACAATGTTTAATGACTTATATTGTAATATTGTAAGTCATTATTAGCTTTTTGTTTTTTGGTGCTGGTGGTACGTTGTTTTTTTTGTTTTGTTTTGTTTTGTTTTGTTTTGTTTTGTTTCAGTCTTATATATCCCATGCCAGCCTTGAACATGCTATGTAGCTAAGGATAACCTTGAATTTATGGTCTTCCTACCTCCATCTTCCCAGTGCTGGGATTACAGGCTTGGGCGAACCACACTCAGTTTAGGAAGTGCTGAGATGGAAGCCAGAACTTCCTGTATGCTAGACAAGCACTCTACCAGCCGAGATACACCTTGAATATAAATATTCTGGGAGCAGCAGTAAGGTATGTCACTGGTGCCAAGGAGTACATATATCTCTAGAGCCCCTCAGGAATGTAGTGTACACCCATGGGTGTCTTTACATTTCCTCAGCTAGATTTTTTTTAATTGAAATATACCATGCTTCCAAAAAGCCCCCTTGGGCCGCATCCAGGCAGGACTATGACAGACGCCTTATATGAGGAGAGCATCAAGCCTGAGAACAGAGCTTTTCCTTGATGGCCTTGGCTGCTCTATTGTTTGGCTTGACCAGCATTTCTGGTAAGGGACTTGTTTGGGTCTTGGGGTTCATTTGCTCTGAGGTTTTATGTTCCCGCCAGACCTCTTCCTGTTGACATACTCACTGAATCAGAATCATTTGTGTGACATCATAAGCAAGGTTAAGTACAGCATCTGAGGACACGCTAAGGCTCTGATATAGTAATTAATCTATTTGGGTGTGTTTGCTTGGAAACCTGGAAGGCAGCCTCTTTTAAAATACATTTTGTTTTTAGAATGTAACCTGGAAAGGATGAGTGAATTCTTCACCTCGTGAAGGTTTCCAAATAGTCTTTCTGCCTATCTCAGAATTTCAAACTCTGTGGCATTTTACTTGGAAGTGGCAAGGGTGGCAGTGTCACCATGATTTAAAAATATGTGAACATGTCCTTATTCTAAGAAAGATTTCCCCAAGTGCCATCTCTATTTTAATATTAGGCTCATCCATGGGCAACACTGAGGAAATCTTCATTTTTCTCCCTAAAATAAAGCAGTTGATTTGAAGACTGAACCTGTGTGCCATTACTTCTTGTGTTAGGTGTAATGACAAATATTTAATATAAATATGCATATGGGCCGTCTGCTGACAGGAGAAGGAACTTGCTGATTGGAACCGAGTCTAACTTTACATTCTGTGGTGCTATTGAGCACCTAAGAGGCTAGAGAACTAAAAGATTTAGAAGCCAGTGAGAAAGGAGACAAAGTATCTCTGACATTATCAGTCTCTAGGAAATGAGAGNTAGCGACAGCGCCCAGCTTAGTAGACAATACCCAGGGGAGCTAACGGAGGACAATGAGGGGTGAATAGGATCAAATTATGTTCTGTGCTTATGTGAAAATGTCACAGTGAAGCTGATTTGCTACAATTAATTAATGATCATTTAACATCTCTTTTGAAGTGGAGTAGAATTAGCAAGTGGGAAGAGAGAACAGCCTTTCTTGTTGATGAGTTCCTGCCAGAGACCAGGAAGAAGGGCAGTGTTGTCTACAGAGTGTGACTTTCACAGTACTTGTAAACAGGCTACCTGGGTGACATTCAGGCACCTATTTACCANGTCAACCACTGGCAAAATAGTTAACTCTCTAAAATCTCAATTTCTCCCAAATGCATAGCCTTGGGATAGTGAGGCATTAAATATACAGCTCANGTGACATGCCTGCTGCCTTCTTGGTACACTTGAAGTCTTAGTTTGTGTTCCAGAGTTCTCCTTTATACACAGAGGGAGGTTTGTTAAGAAAGATNAGTATTGTTAGTTTCCATTTATCAAATTAACATAGACCCCGTCAAAACTACAGCTTTTATGTTCAGAGCATATCCACATTCAGAAAATATTTGAGAAAGCTAAACCATGGGTGCACATGTGTGGCTCTGTGTCATGTAAACTGTTACTGCCCAGACAACTAGCCAGGAGTGCCCAGATGCNGCACTTAATGTCTGTCCTTACAGTTCACAGGGTGGGAGGAGAGCTGGATGAGAATATAAATAACCCAAGCACTGAGGAGTGTCCAGAGCAGGGAGGAAAGTATTGATCTCCGATTGTATATGAAAACACTCAGCCACGGGCTTTCAAAATAAGATACTGTAGTGATGGCCTAAGCACCCTTCAGTATTATCCAAGTAGCATGCTTTTCCTCCAGGCCAAGTGCATGGGGGTGGGGGATCTGTCAGTCCTGATGTGTGAAGGAAAATATGAGCTAAAGACAGGATATGAAAGCACAAGGGCTGGCCAGGTGTGGTGGCATTTGCCTTTAAATCCCAGCACTTGGGAGGCTGAGGTAAGGGGTCTTTGAGTTCAAAGCCAGCCTGGTCTACACAGCAAGTTCCACGCCAGCCAAAGCTACACAGTAAGACCCTGTCTCAAAATAAATGTCAATAAAATACAGGGGTTGGAGGTATAGCAAGTGCTTAGCATGTTCAAGGACTTATTCAGTCCCTAGCTAGAATCACTGAACCAATCAATCAATCAATCATGAGTACTAAAGTCATTTCAAGTAAGCAAACTACCTTTGTTAGGGCAGCTATAGCTCTGGTTATCTGTCTATAGACCTTATTAGATGTGTTATTTTACTTTTTAAGATGCTTCTAGAACCTCATAAAAACACCTCATGCCTGGGTCCCATGCTTGGGACTCTAGTCTAACTCATTCAGGAACCGATGTCTTGAAGGCTTTCTGAGTGGCTCTGAGTGTGGCCAAAGTTGAGGGACCCTCTCCCATACCTGCCTGGATTTTATTTCCCCTAGGATTTTCCAGAAAATTTTTCAATGTTAGCTCAGCTAGGGTTCTAACAATAGNTTCTCCATGGGACAGTTCCCAATGCAGACTTAACACAGATGTACTCAAACATGAAGTACTGTCCGTGACTCAGAAGTAGCTCCCAAAGGGTCCCGAGCCCCTAGCAGGGCACCAGGGACCTTTTTATACAGCACCCATTTTTCATGTTGTCATGGGATAACCAACCCACAGGATTGTTCTAGACCCCTTTTTGGATTTTTGTTTTATTGTTTGTCTTGAGAAAGTGTCTCATTATGTAGCCCTTGCAGGCCTGGCTCCAAACTCAAAAAGCATTTTGTACTTGGTACCGGAATGTACACATGCCTGCCCTCAGCCTCCTGAGTGCTGGGATTAAAGGCATGGACTACCACGCCTGGCTCGTTTTCTTAATGACTGCCATTCTAACTGGGGCAAGATGGAATCCCACTGTAGTTTAAAATGCATTTGTCTCTGATGCCTTATGAAACTGAACATTTTTCCTGTGTTTATTGTCTGTGTTCTGTCTTTTGGAAACTGTTCAATTATTTCATTAGTCATTTATTGATCTGGTTATTGGACTTCTTGTTTAGTTTTTTGTTGTTCTTGTTCTTTGTATATTCTAGATACTAATCTGTCAGATGTATAAGCAAAGATTTTTCTCTCATTCTATAGACTTCTTCTTCAGTTGATTAACTGTTTCTTACAGTTTGATAAGATCTCATTTGTCAATCATTGGCCTTATTTCCTTACCTGAAGTCCCGTTGAGAAGTCCTTGTCTATGCCTGTAACTTTGTTTTTCTGACTTTTTCCTCTAACAGTCTTTGGATTTTGTTCTAGAATCTGTTATGCATGCCATTTAACCACCAGTCCTTCCTAAATCTCTCATTTGACAAATGGAATCCTGGTGTCATGCACTACACTGAAGCATTTTGTACTTGTGCACACTGGAGTGTACGCACCATGGTCATAGTGTCTGTTCACAGCAATAGAAACCCTAAGTAAGACAATTTCCTTCTAGCTGCTCAGTGGAGACCAATCTATGGTAGAGGCAGGGGAATCAATTAAGAGGCTCCTGTGGTCAGTTGCACTGTCAACACAAGTGTGTCAAGTGTGTGACCAACTGGAGATTGGTCAGAAATAGAGGCTAGTGGTGTAGACCTAGTGGCTTATATGGAATTTATGGGGACCAGGGATCTCTTCCCAAAAGTGAAGATGGAGAAGGTGGTAAGTAAATGGTTGGAATCTAGATTATATATTATCTTTCATAGTCCTCTTTAAAATAACAGTCCTCCACACTCTGGTGAGGAACCCAACCATTGCTGGTTACAGCAGTAGGCTGCTTTTATGTCACGTATCTCCTTGAAAGAGCATCAGGAGTGTGAGCCTGCTCCTGTGTCACCCACCATGACCCCGAAGTTGTCACACTCCTGTTCTGCTGTGCCTGTTCATTACTGACCATGTACCTTTAGGGATTGTGACCTAAACTGTCACTGAGAACCATTGCTTAGTAATGACCTAAACTGCCCCAGTGAAGTTTGTACTTCAGGCCACAGTGGGTCTTTGGAAGGCCATGAGGTTGGTGGTGGAGCCGCTGAGTGAAAGTGCCGCTGCTAGTCACACTGTAAAGGAGCCCANGCTCCAGGATAACCCAGTCCAAGAGCACCTCTTGCCTTATCCCTCTGCTTCCCCAACTCCTTGAAGATAAAAAGTTGTTTGGTTTTAATTTTCCATCTGCACACACATATCTTGACGGCCTCTTACACACCTGTGCTGTCCTTTGGCTCCTTAGCAAAGTGCAGTGTCCTGAGAAATGCAGATCTGTGAGGAGGAACTCATGGTTCCCATCACAAAACAATTTCCACCCAACTCTAAATTCTAGAGTCAAATGAATATTTCTTGTATGCATGTTTCATGGAGATTTATTTANTTTTTATGTGTGAGTGCCTGGTGTCCACAGAGGCAAGAGGAGGGCATCCGATTCTCTGGACCTAGAGTTACATACAGGTGGTTATGAGACTCCCTGTGGGTACTGGGAACCAAACTGGGCTCCTCTGCAAGAAGAGTAAGGTGTCTCAATGATGGAGCCTTCTCTGCAGCTCTTCTACTACGAGTTTCTGACAACTGAGAGAATTTCCGGTCATGTGTACACTAATTTTCACTCATTCATTCAGCGGTTGTCTACTGAGTGCATGTATGTGCCGGAGGCCATTCTGGGCATTAGAAGGGAGGAATGAATGAAGGCAAGGCCCCTGGTACTTAAGGAGTTTATCTTGCCGTAGAGGGGATGGACCAACATGTAGCCGGAAGGTTTCTCTGGGCCCACATGGCCCCGAGGTCCTGCAGCCGCTTATAAAATAATCACTCAGAGACTTATATTAATTACGAACTGTATGGCCTATGGCTCAAGCTTCTTGCTAGCTAGCTCTTATAACTTAACCCATTTCTATTAATCTATAAGTTGCCACATGGCCATGGTGTTATCAGTCTGCTGGCATCTTGCTGCTCCTTGGGTGGAGGCTGGTGTCTCCCCTTCCTCTCCTTTTTCCTTTCACTATCTCTCTTGGATTTTTCCCATCCTGCCCTGCCATAGGCCAATGCAGCTTTATTTATCAAAATCAGAGCAACACATATTCACAGCATACAGAAAGANATCTGACAGAACTAACACAAGTGAAAAACACATAAATACACAGCACAGGTGGCAAAGATGATGCTATGAAGAGAACGTGATAATGAAAGAGTTTGAAATGTTGGGATCATTTGCTGCTGTGCAAGAGTCAGCACTAATATTTGTGTATGTGCATGCACGCATATGCACACATATGTATGGCATGTGTATATGTTCTTATGGTTTGTACTTGTGTATGTCGAAGTAGGCATGTTGTGTGCATGTGAAAACNGTAGGTTGATGTCNGGTGTCTTTCTCGATTGCTCTTTTTTCTTTGAGAAAGGGTCTCTCACTGANCATAGAGCTCACTGGCTGGCCAATGAGNCCCAGAGAGTNCATTGGTTTCCAGCGCCCTAGNGCTGGGGTTAGAAACTACACAACTATNCTTGGCTTTCACATGGTTGCTAAGGAGTGAAACTTAGGTCCTTACATGTGTGCAGCAAGAATTTTCCCCACTGAGCCATCTCCCAGCCTTAAATATTCATATTTTCAATAGGACAGTCCTAGAAAACAGCTCCAAAAGGGGCATTCATGNAAAGATTAGAAGGAAGCTAGTGAAAATATTCNTGTCNGTATCTGGAGCAAAATGTTCTTGGTTTCAGGAAGTCCTTAGGCAGCCTTCCTGTCTGTATATGCCCTAAGTGGTTTTATCCTGTCCCCTGGTAACACTTCATATGTCCCCATCACTCCTGAGTTTGTTCTGCTAGCCGAGACTTTCCGACTCTAGTCTGGCATATCCAACTATTTATGGAACCCTTCCACTTGGACACCTAGCATGCATTTCTGTAACCAAGTCCCCATGTGCTCCTCTGCAAACATGCTCTTGCTATAGTCTAAGACTTCTCTATTCCCTTCAGTTTTACAAAAATGAGTAAAAATCTTGGGCTTGTCTTGACTTCTCCAAACATATCAAATCCTTCAGCTGGAGCATGAGTTCTATATATTGGGAAAATTTTAAGCAGGGAACTTAAAGTACCTAGATTTTTAAAAAATGAGGTCAAATAGAAATCTGAGATGATAGAGGTACCTCCAGGGAAATATTTAATAGAATAATGAAAGCCAAAGCTGAGGGTGTGTGAGCTTGGAACTCCGAGTGATGTGACATCACCTAAAGAGCTGTACCTTCAGAGAGGTCCCCTCTGGGTGTTTCCACCAGCACTCATTGGCAGGATGAAGGCCATGCCTCAGGAAGGTACTTTGAATACTCATGGAATATTATACATAAAATATACCTAAAGTGTTTCCTGCCTTTGGGAATATTCTGAGAAGAGCTGAGGAGCCGGAAGTAGTCATCACATTTTGTTTTAAAATTGGACCTTCAATTGTCATCATAGAACCTTCATCCAGTAACTGCTGGAAGCAGATGCAGAGATCCACAGCTAAGCATTGAGCCAAGCTCTAGGAGTCCAGTTGAAGAGAGGGAGGAGGGATTGTATGAGCGAGTGTGTGTGTGTGTGTGTGTGTGTGTGTGTGTGTGTGTGTGTGTGTGTGTGTCAAGATCATGATTGGGAAACGTACAGAGACAGCTGACCTGAGCTACTAGGAGCTCACGGACTTTGGACTGACAGCTGGGGAACCTGCATAAGACCAAACTAGNNCCTCTGAATGTGGGTGACAGTTATGTGGCTTGGGCAGTCTGTGGGGCTCCTGCCAGTGGGACCAGGAGTTATCCCTGGTGCATGAACTGGCTTTTTTGGAGCCCACATCCTATGGTGAGATACCTTGCTCAGCCTTGATGCAGGGGGAAGGGGTTTGGTCCTGCCTCAACTTGATGTGCCAGACTTTGTTGACTCCCCAAGGGAGGCCTTACCCTCTCTGAGGAGTGGATGGGGGGAAGGGAGAAATGAGAAGAGAGGAGGGAGGGGAACTGTGGTTGGTATGTAAAATTAAAAAAAAAACAACTTTAAAATAAAAAAAATGGACCTTCAAACTAGTCATAGAAAACCAACCCTTTTTGTGAACATAACTGCAATAAAGCAGAACACTTGGCTGAAACATGAGGGAAGGGAGATTCTGGTAATTTCCTTGGGGCAAGAGATGGTTAATAAGTAGCCAAACCCAATTAATTTGAAGTAGAACAATGAAAGGGAAGTAAGTGGTCAGTGTCCTTCTGTTTTAATTCGGTGTAAGTTTCCCATCAATTCTCGGTACAGAAGGTTCTTGCTGTTTGGCCACACCGAGTTCCTGGAACTCACATCCGGATCCCCCTAAATTAGGAAACTGGAACAGAACAGTGTGTGTGAACTGTGTTTTCCACCCAAGGGTTTAGCTTCAAACAGAAGCGGGTATAACCAAGAGTGTAATTAATGTATTAGTAGAACTGATCCTGCGGCTCTGTAAACTCCGTTTTTCTAGCTACGCATGAGTGACAGGTAGTTTCTGTACTAGTGGCTCTGTAGATAGAAACTGAGTCCTTACGGCCTCNGCAAAGCTCTTAGACTGGATTTCTGTCTGTGTCCAGAGCCTAGGGCAGTGTGTTCAGCTCACAAACATGATTACTGTGAATGCAATCCCAAGACAGCCAGCTTCCCCAATGAAATAATTCTGCTTATGAAGTGTGATGAGCTTGGACATTGGAATCTGACAGATTGGAGTCAAAGTTTTTGCTCTGCCTTTCACAGACTTTGTAACATTGGGAAAACATTTAACTTGTGTGTAGGTTTCATCTTCTATAGAGCAAGCCAATGCCTATCTGATAGACTTAATGTAGAGTGTAGAAGAAAATGTTGAGCAGATATTGTGTTTGGTGCCTGGCAGTTGGCAGGCACAAAAGCGTTATCAGTCGTTAGATCTGCCTTTCTCACTTAACAAAAATAAGAAATTGGATTCAAAGGTTTTTTTTGTTTGTAAAGCATTTTTCCTTAGTGTGTTTACCTCTTTCTAGTAATACTAACCTTTCTTACCTGGTTGTCGCATAGAAGAAAATGTCTCTCTCTCCTCCAGAAATAGTCAACGGCCTATAGATCCTCAGAGAAGGGTGAGGCCTTGTGANTTCCCTCTAATGTATCCTTTTTAGAATGTAGTATATACTTGCAATGGAACACTTCTCAGCTTTCAAAAAGAAGTAAATTCTTCAGTATGTGATGGCCCTATAAACCCTGAAAATGTCACATTAAGAGGCCAGACACACAGGCCGGACACATGCTATGGAGTCCTCTTGCATGGCACATCTATACTAATCAGATTAGAGAGTACAGNGGTGGTTCCGAGGAGAAGGGACAAGTGGCAGCTACTGATCTTGGAGTCTTAGTTACTTTCCTGTTGCTGTGATAAGACACTGTGACCAAGGCAACTTACAGAAGAGAGTTTATTTGGGGCTTACTGTTTCAGAAGATGAGTCCGTGGCAGGGAGCATAGCCGCAGGCAGAAGACAAGGCACTGGAGCCACAGTTGAGAGCTCACATTCAGATCCATAAACAGGAAGAAGCAGAGGCATNCTGGGAATGGCTGAGTCTTCTGAAGCCTCAAAACCCACCCCCAGTGACACACCTTCCAACAAGCCACACAGTCTAATCCTTCCCTAACACTCTCACCAACTGGGGACCGAGTGTTCAAACACAGGAGCCTATGGGGGTCATTGTCATTCAACCACCACAAATAGGTAGAACATTTCAAAAGATTTCAGGACCTGTTGTAGAATTTTNTTTTGGTTTTTCAAGACATGGTTTCTCTGTGTAGCTTTGGCACCTTTCCTGGAACTCTCTTGGTAGCCCAGGCTGGCCTCGAACTCACAGAGATCCGCCTGTCTCTGCCAACCCAGTGCTGGGATTAAAGGTGTGCGCCACCACCGCCCGGCATCCTGTTATAGAATTTTACAACTGCAGTCAGCAAAAATCACACTGCATAGGTAAATACTTGCTGAGAAGGTAGATCTTAGGAAGTTTTCTTACCAAAATGACATAAAAATTTTCAACTATGAACTCCCTAGCATACCTACCAAATCTAATTGTTGTTTCTACTGCCAAATATTAAGCTCTAAGTACCTGCCTATCCCTGTGATTAGTGCTTACCGTAATTATCTCACACACTTTCTAACACTTACAGAGGAAAAAATAACTATTCTGTTCAGCCTTTTAAGGATGAAGACGAAAAAAAAGGATCTTGTAGTCTACTCACCTGGTTTACAAGTGGCAGAATCAGGATTCTGACCCAGGTACTTGCACATGAGGGCTATTCTGCCACCCAGCGGGATTCTAGAGTCTTACCTGACCACACTGGAGCTGAGAGCATTGTTCCATCATAGAGTAAGCTCTCTGCATGTCAAGTCCCAGAGATCATTCACCAGAACCAAAAGGAAAATTAATAATAATAGCAATGCTGTGGAACTAGAGTAACTGATTGCCAGTGAGGTCTCCCCACTGCCTTAGTAACTGGGGACATTATTTCCCTCACAAAGGTAGAATTGAGACATGAAAGATATAACCTTGAATGGTGGCTGTCTTAGTTACTTTTCTGTTGCTGTGATAAAACATCATGCCCAAGGCAACTTAGGGGAAAAAGAGTTTATTTGGGCTTGTGGTTCCAGAGCTGATGGTGGGTAGTGTGGCAGCAAAGAGGGCAAACTGTAAGCAGGGTGGGGCCTTATGCTCTCCAAGCCCAGCCCTAGTGACACACTTCCTCCTGTGCCACACCTCCCGAGCCTTCCCACACAGTGCCACTAACAGGAGGTCAAGTGTTCAAATGCACGAGACCATGCAGGACATTTCTTATTTAAGACACCACAGGGGCTCTGGCCTTTATGTTTGTTTTCTTATTTTTTTTCCTAGAAAAAAGTGCTTTAGGAAGAGTAGGAATTTGGAGAAACAGGAGTTGGTAAAAATAATACATAGCATTTAGCATTTAAAACTGGTTAAGATTTTAAAGGAAGTCTCTCTCAATCTCAACAATTCCTTATGAGGTACTGAAATGGCAGTGGATCAGTATGCTCTTCATTGCCAGGCTTCTAACCCTTGGGTAGTCTCTGTTTGATCAGTTTATGTGGATTTTTTGCATGTTGCTATGGTAAAGCTCATTCCGTGATGTGAGAGACTTTCCTGCTGAGGAAGGTTTTGTTAATGTTAGAACCTGCATTTTCATTTCCACATTTTATCTTGGTGTTACCGGGGCAACCCAAATAATTTCATTTTCTCTTTGAAGTTGATGCCAGTAGGCTGGTATACCTCACGCTGACTCACTTATTCTCTCACAGGGTTTTTTTTTTTTTTTTTTTTTTTTCCTAGTTTAATTCCTGCAGCTACTTTCCTCATGCCGATGTTTTCTGCTCCTGTCTGTAGTCATGAGGTGGGTCACTGTTGGTATAGTGGCTAAATATTTGAGGGCATTACACATCTCATTGCTGAGTAGAAAAGAGCTATGGACCTTCTCACCAGAAAAATACCAGTTTAAGTAATGGCAGAGAAAAGTATTGAACATGCAGAAGCTTATTGAACAGGGGCGTCTCCCCTCCAAATCTATCTAGTTCTTGGGTTTTGGATAGCGAGTTGCAAGAGTTTATGCAAGGGCTGAGGTGTAGCTCAGCGAATAGAGTGCAGCATCGTATGCACAAAGTGCTTGGATCAGTCCCCAGCCCTGAAAACTGGATACAGCCGCACGTACCTGAAGTATCAGGTACTCGAGAGGTGGGCACAGGAAGATCAGAAGTTCAAGGTCATCCTTGACTGCTTAGCTAGTTAGTGGCCAGCCTTAGCTACCCAAGATGCTGCCTCAGAAACAAAATCACCNAAGTAGAGCTTATATGGTAAGAAATTCTTAAAGATCTATATGAATCTATTCCAATTCTAAGTCCCAGTTGTGAAAGCTGGACACACGTTTGTTTCTACTTCTTCTCAGGCAATCACATAGTTGGGGGTTTTTGTTGTTGTTGGTTTATTTTGATTGTTAGATTTTGGTTTTGCATTTGAGACAATCTCATGTAGCCTGAGCTATGCTAACTCACTTCGGAGCTGAATCTGGACTTGAACTCCCAATCCCCCTCCCTCCACCTCTCCAGTGCTAGGCTTATAGGTGCCCGTCACCACACTTGGCTTACATGGCTTTGGTTCCGGTCCTCTCTGGCAGAGTGAAAGACTGATTGTCACACATCTTCCAAGAGCTCGTCTGGGTCAGATAAACCCTTTGAGTTTGAATTAGTGTAAAGAGCAGAGAACCCAAACGAGGGAGTCATGCCCTCCAGCCTCCCTGCATGGATGTGTGCTGCTCACATTTCCACCCTAACTTCTTGTTTAACTTTGATTCTCAGTCATGGGCTGTCAGTAGTTTTAAAATGCTGAAATGAGGAAGGAAAGGAGAAAAAAGGAGTTAAAACAGCAACATGGATCAACTTGCAGAACATCCTAATAAAGAGAAATTAGGCAGAGAAAGAAAAATGCTNCATGTCCTCGTACACGTGAATCTTAAAAGGCTGATCTCGTGGAAGAAGGGAATTAAATCACAGTATCTGGAGACTGGGAATTATAGGGAGGATGGGCGATCTGGAGAAGTTATGTAACAGGACCAAGAAGTCCAACAGGAAGAATTTGTTCTTCTATAACATGTCAGGATAACTATTTACAGCACTTTACATGTCTCGATAACTAAAGGAAGAAAGCCAAGAGGTTTGCCATGCCATAAAATGNTTTATGCTAGGCTGACAATGTAGCACAGTGGTAAGGCACTTGTCTGACATGTCCAAGGTCTTGGACTCAAGTCCAAGCACCAAAAACACCCCAAAGATCTGAGGACCTAAAGCCCATGAGTGTATGCCAGTTAAAAGTGTGTCTAACTGGGCAGTGGTGGCACATATCTTTAATCTCCACGCTTGGGAGTTTGAGGCCAGTCTGGTCTACAGAGTTAAGATTTAGGACAGCCAGGGATACACAACACAATGAAACCTTGTCTTGAAATACAAACCAAAAAAAAAAAAAAAAAAAAATGTTTCTAAGCAGATCTAAGAAATCATCCTCTGGCCAGACATCTGTGTGCAGTTGGGAATTGGGTTCCTAGATAGATGTGGACAGACTGAGTGAGGAGAGCAGGACAAGTTGGCCGCATTTGGATAGAGGCAGGAGAGAGAAGTGGACAGTGGCCTCTATCGTCAACACTTATGCTCGAGAAGGTGCTGACTGATCCCTAAGGTGCCAAAACAATGTTGGCTGATTGGAACAAGACTCTTATGAACTCAGTACCTAGCACGGGCAACTGAGGTGTCAGGTGGAGGATGACCTAGCATAGGACAGTGTCACTGGCACATCTGNAGGACCGTCTGCCTCATTTGACTGGCAGCTGGAAGATGAAGCAGCTCGACTTCTGCTGGGCACTTGGCTTTTGTGACTGAGTCTCNGTGACTTTTTGTCAGTTTACTCAAGACTGTCATTTGTTCCCCTACCTCTCTGGAGCATCTCAACCAGCTCAGTCCTGTCCTTGTCTCTGGGATAGACAATGTCAAATTTATCTTATTCAACAGAAACAGAAACAAAAATTCATACTGCCTCACAGAGAGCCATGTGAACCGCTGAAGAAGGCATCTCAACCCCAGTGTCCAGGCACCTCTGCCTGTATGAAACATCCTGAATGTGCCCAGCCCATTATGTCTTTCACAACAGTAGTTAGGTGTGGGTAATTCCGTGCATCTTTGCATCCTAGTGCAAGGTTCAGAAGNACAGAGATCGTCTTCCTCACTCACTGCCTTCTCCACATTAGCGGCTCAGGATGTTGCTCATGAAGCTAGTCTAGCACCTTCCTAAAGCTGCCAGGTCTACTGTCGGGGTTAGTGTTGGGGACAGAGAGGTTGTCAATCACTGCCCTTGAAAACCGTCTCATTCCAAGATTCTCCATTGGTAAACTGAGCCCCTGCACCTCCAGGTGGGAGAGATGAAGCCAAGGAGGCCCTGGCTTTCTCCTCCCCATGCTCATTCCTCCTTTACCCACAGCAATCCCAAGGGTGACCTTCTTGTGTCCAGTGCCTTGGATACAAATGAACCAACCCATCTTTCCACAAATTCCCATTTCTCCATACACGGGGTACTGTTATTTATTTTGCAGTAACTTTTATGTCTGTGNAGGCATTTTCAGGCNTAGGGAGCAGTGATCTGTGTTAACTTTTGAGAGTGGGTCATCTGAACAGAGGAACAGAACAAATAAAAACAAACATCCCCAGTTGTTCCATCAACTGCCCTTTCTCCTGGCTCTGGGCCTGTTTTCCACTACCCACAAGATTTTTTGCTAAATTCCCCAGTTCCTCTTTAGAGCACCAAAGGTCTCTCATCTTTGAAGTGTTTGACTTTTAAAAGTAATCTTTTTTTCTTGCTTATGTTCTACTTTTTTTTTCTATGAAATTTTAGGTCTTAACTGACTTTCTTAGATTTTCCATGCTATTTGTTTATTTGTTTGTTTATTGGTGAGATGGGAGGTCTCACTGTAGCCCTGGCTGGCCTCGAACTCACTAGATAGACAAGGCTGGCTTTTGGCTCAGAGATCTGCCTGCCTCTGTCACCTAAATGCTAGAATTAAAGGTGTGCACCACCACACCTCCCCTAGGATTAATATTTTAAGACTTTNAATTTAACACCTCTTTGTTATTGTTTTGAGACAGGGTCTCATGTAGCCCGGTGTGACTTAGAATTAGTTGTTTAGCCTAGGATATCCTTGAACTCCCATACTCTCCTCTGCCTTGGAAGTGCTGGTGTTACAGACAGACCTTACATGCTAATCTGATGTGACAAGCCTTAAACTGGCTTTGTTCCTCCCAAACACAATTTTTATCCAGTTGATGAAATTCAGCTCAGAAGCCACCTGTAGATGCCACCAGGCAAGCTGATACATCACTAGGCTTATGAATCTTGTTTTCTAGATCTTTCAACGACTTTTAAAAATATATCTGGCAAGGCTCTAGACAGTTCTGAAATGGTTTTTCTAAGGACAGCCTCATTTAGTTCAAACCCAAGATTTTACTAATAATAGCACCTGGCAAATAACCCCTTTCTAAATGGTATGCAGTTTTTCTGTGAAGGTGGCAGTATGCCAGGCACGATGAGGGAGGCCTGAAATCCCAGAGACTTGGTAGACTGAGGCAGGATAGTTACAAGGCTATACCCTGCCTGAGCTACAGAATGAGTTCAAGGCTAGCCTGGGCAACATACAAATGGTCTAACGCATTTGGAAATTAAAGAAGGGCTGGGGCTGGGGACTTAGCTCAGGGGTAAAATACTAGGCTAGTGTGTGTGTGAGGCCTTAGGTTTAATCCCCAGCACTGCACTGCACACACACACACACACACACAAAAGAAACGAAAGAAAAAAAGAAAAAGGCATATGTCTCAGGTACTGTTCTAATGAAACACTATGACCAAGGCAACCTTTAGAAAAAAGCATTTAATTGGGAGCTTGCTTAGTGTTTCATGGCTAGAGGCAGGTAAGTGTGGTGCTGGAGCAGGAGCTGAGAGATTACATCTTGTTCTGTAGACAGGAGGAAGGGAGGGAGAAGGAGAGAGCGGGAAATAGACAGACAGACAGACTGGGCCTGGCTCGGGCTTTGGAAACCTCAAAGCACAGCCTCAGTGACACACCTCCTCTAGCAAGGCCACATGTCCTAATCCTACCTAAACAGTTCACCAATTGAAGACTAAGCATTCAAATGTATGGGGACCATTCTCATTCAAACTACCACTCATGAGGGATGGAGAGATACTAAGTAGTTAAAAGCACTTGTTCTTACAGAATACCCAAGATCAGTTCCCAGAACCCACATGACAATTCACAACCATCCATAACTCCATTTCCAGAAGGTCCAACACCCTCTCATGACATGCAGATAGTGTATACACATACATGCAGGCAAAACACTCATACCATGTGAATAAATAAAATCTAAAAAAAATTACTAAAAAAAAATGGAATTGTGTTGGCTCTTACCCAAAGTTATCTCTGATGGTCTTTAATTTTTTCCTTCTATTTTGTTTTCACTGGCAAAGGATTCCAATTAATAAATCCATGACCTTGTGCTTATACTGGCTGTGGCAGTTTGAATGAGAACAGCCACCATAGACTCATATATTTGAATGCTTAGTCACCAGAGAGTGGGACTGTTTGAGAAGGATTAGGAGGTGTGACCTTGTGGGATTAGGTGTGAGACGAAGTGTGTTGCTGGAGGTAGGTGCTGAGGTGTCAAAAGCCCAGCCAAGTCTAGACTCCTCTGTCTGCTGCTTGTGGATCAGGACATAAAGCTCTCAGCCCCATACTTGCCAGCCTCCATGCTTCCTGCCATGGTGATAATGACCTGAACCTCTGAAGCCGTAAGCCAGCCCCAGTTAAATGCTTTCTTTGTAAGAATTGCCATATGGGGGTCGCGGTGTCCCCACACACTAGAACAGTAAGACACTGACCTTGAGATTTGGGTTAAATTGCTCAATCTCTTAATCAGCACATGNATATTAAACATCTATGNTATGGCAGTCACTGAGACAAGATATTAGATGAGAAGAGGCAAACATCCAGAACTTACCCCTGCTTCTGTGAAGCTTACATTCTGGATATGGGAGATGATAGCAATTTAAGCACAGGAACATGAATGGATGAAAGATGGTGTCTGTGGTGGAGGCACATCCATGGTGTTGTGAGAGCCTGAGGTGTTCATTGTGAGTGCCTGGAGTAATGTTATGTGATTGTTAACCTAGCTGGAAATTTAAGTTTTCACACACACACACACACACACACACACCCTTTTTTAAGGTGCTTGCCTTGTATGTGCAAGGCCTTGGATTGGATTCCCTAATACCACACAAGTAGATGAAGGGGTGAACAAAGGGAAGTGAGAAAGTTTTGACCAGAAATTGCCTCAGCTTCCCTGTTACATTTGCGTTGACTGGTCCTCACCATTCTCCCATCAACATTTGTGGAAAAGTATCTGATAAACAAAGTTATCTTTGGAACGGAAATGACAGCCCTCCCTTGTAGGATCATTCACAGTTTAGCTCAACATCATTTCTTGCTCCCTTTAGTGCTCTGCGTGAGGAATATGCGGGAGAAGGGAGCCTCGCCTTCAGGTTTCTCTAAACTTTGGAAGTTAAGAAGCAGGCGGGAAATTCGAGTTTCAGTGTTCTGGAGGACAGGGGCTTCTGGGCTTCTCTGCTTTCTTCTCCCTTGAAAGAATGGACTTGTAGATGGACAGCTCAGCCCAGCCTTGGTGGAGAGCTAGGACCTGCCTTGGTGGACAGTGTGGCCCAGCCTTGGTGGACAGCTAGGTCCTGCCTTGGTGGACAGCCGGGTTGTGCCTTGGTGGACAGCTCAGCCCAGCCTTGGTGGACAGCTTGGCCCTGCCTTGTTTGGCCTGGACTGTCTGGCCTGCCCTATGTGGCCCCAGGTGACTGGTTAGAACTGATAGTTGATGTGTGTGTGAGCCACCAGTCTGCCTTGAAGGTAAACGGTGTTCACTGAGGGAGATAAATCTGGAGAATGACCATTACTGACATACACATATGAACTGTACATGTGGTTTTTTACATGCTAAGGTGAATAAGGTGCCCTGAAACATTGTCAAAACCATAGCCATTGATTCACAAGGCGTGTTTAAGGGATACACAGTGTGCTTAGAGGGTAGGACTCCTGTTAGTCAGACCATGTGTGCACATTCACCTCCTGAAAGATAGTTATAGATGGTTCTAGTTTGAGTGATAGAAAAAATAAAAGAATAAAGAATGCCAGTGGAAGGTGTGGGAGAGCTGGCCCTGATGACATGGGCCTAGGAGAGCTGGCTCTGCCCCCCACCTGAGGGGATGGTTCCAGTGGCCCGGACTGACCAGCTCAGCTACCACCCAGACCCACATCCTGGGCCTTGGGTTGGCCAGCCCTAGCATCTGCCCCATCTATGACCTGCTGGAGTGTGAGAAGGAACCGGTCATACGGATGATAACTGCAGGATCTCCATGACTCNGGACAACAACAGGATATCCGAGAGGAGTTTTGGTGAGGGTCCAGTGATGATGGTGTGCCAGAGGCCTTGACCAGACCAACGACTCATTGCAACGAACATTTTGTGGGTGGGGCTGATTGGACAAAAGGGTACACGGTGTGACACACTGCAGCTGTGTGACACACTGTGTGACACACTGCAGCTCCCAGTGCCACTAGGATGAATGAAGAGGTGTTGGAAAGATGGAGGAGCCAAGGGGACTTTTTGTTTGTTTTATTTTTAATTAATTTGGGGGGGATGTGGGGTGGATATGGAAGAACTGGGAGGTGAGCGGGATTGGGGTGCATGATGTGAAATTTCCAAAGAATCAAGAATTATGGTTTTTGTTTTGTTTTATCTTGTTTTTTAAAAAAGGCCAGTGGAGGGACTGGGGATGTATCTTGGTTAGAAGAATGCTTGCCTGGCATGCATGCAGCCCTGGATTTGGTCCCCAGCACTGTATAAACAGGGTATGCCGAAACACACCTGTCATCCCAGCACCTGGGAGGAAGGTCAGAAGCTCAAGGTCATCCTTGGCCACTTTGGGATCAAGGCTACTTGAGACCCTGTCTCAGTGGGGTAGAGTGGCAGCCGTGCTGCAGACAGCCTGTAAGTATGTTCAGAACCAGAGGCCAGGAAAAGAATGTCTAACCCTTGTGCTGGTCTACGGTGAGTTAAGAGGGTGTTAGACCGCCACAGTTAGCCTCAGTTCACTAGGGTCTCTGAATGGAGGTGGACTTGAAATGTACAATGTGAGCATGAGGTGGTTGATGTCATGCTGATATCTCTAAAGCTTTTTAACAAACATCCCCAAGAAATGAAACCTTCAGCAGGATCTGGAAATGCAGAAATCCAGACTCAGTTTTGAGCTATTTCTGCTCTGTCGTCATAACNTTCAGACAAGTGGTGTTGGCGCCATCCTTGGGGCCAAGCTGAGAAACAGAAACACATCTCCATCAGCACACCCTCTCCAGTAGTAGTGACAGGCATCAATCAGATGGGTTTCACTGGTCCTCAGCTTTGGTATTATACATACTTCCTGATTCCTTCNCTGTTCTCAGCCATTCTCACTAATACCAGATGTGTTTTAATTAATCATTTTTTACAATATGCATCTATGTATTAATGCCTTTGGTTTTCTTTATTGCAATATCAAGTNTTTAAAACCGTAACATAATAGGAGGATTTGGTATTTACTACAAATTGCTTAATTGGTTGTGTGTATCTGTGTGATCTCAACTTCACATATATGCATTGATAATTTCTAAGACCTGGNTGTTTTCTAGAAGATTCTGAGATAAGCAACATATAAATTTTGTCTCGGTTGAAGTAAAATAAATCTCTACAGCATTGGCACAGAAACACAAATCAACACTGATTAGAAAGNAGAGCGTTGTGGCGCCAGCNTCATGAGAATCTTGGTAGCAGGTCCCCTTCCCTGAGAGAATCTGTGGGTAGGAGCTAGTACCGGTCTGTTGTGTCCTCTATTCCCTGAGCCCCTAGCACAGAGCCAGGCATAATTCACTCTCATAATTCATTTACAGCAAGCCAATTAGTAATGAAAGTGAATCATGCTTTCCACGGGGAGTTGCCCCAAACAGCTCCTGATCAAAATATATGACACGTTTTTAGTAGCCTCAAAGGCCAATGACTACCACAGAGATCCCAGAAACATCATACAAAGTGAAGGCCATGGTGTATGGCATGCTGTACACATTTACAAAAGGATTGTTCTAAAATATTCGGAGATAGCTGGAAAGGAAAGTGATCCTTTCCNTCGTTAAGACNGAACCAAAACTGCTAACTAGGAGTAATTTTTACTTCCTGCCCTTGGAAATCGTGAGTTCAAACTGAAGACTTTTTATAGAAGATAATTGAACCATCAACTCACAGGAAACAGGAATGTACGAAGAGATCCAAGGAGACGATTATACAGAGGTCCCTCTNGTGTCACAAAGTCAACTTCACCNTTACGAGTCCTTTGAGTCAAATGCTTTCATTTTAGGATGGCTTGAGAGCAGTATGTCTGTAAGAATCACCTCAACTTTAAGAGCACTCTATGATTTTCATTGCCTACCGTCACAGGACAGGACAGCAGACTGAGCCCAGGAGAAATTCTACTGCATCTATTTGTTTAGAACCCCTTAGGTTCTTTAAGCCCTCATCAGCGTCCTGTGACCTCATCAAAGAACTTCAAGAACTTCAGCTGGAAGTTCCGGTTCTCCACTAGCTAACTATCGGCTTTGATCAAGCATCTGGTTTCTCTTGACTCAGGTTTCTCACCCCTAAAATGATGGTATGAACGGGGTGACCAACCTCCTGGTCCCTCTCAGTTCTAATTTGATATGCACTTAGGATTTTCCTCTTTTAACGAAGTGTGTTTCTATAGCATCATATCATTACAACCTCCTTTGGTGGATTTTCCTAGAATTAGGTTGTTGTGTGTACCACATAGTAAAACTCTATCCAGGGAGTCATGGTCTCACAAGAAAGGAAGACATACTGTTCCTGTAATTGAGAAAATGTGCCTCTCTCATTCTTGTTCACACTGCTAAAGAGAAGCAGCTTGTTTATTATGACTGATACTTTGTATCCTGATGACTTCCTTTGACTTGTGGACCCTTTGTACAAATGGGAAGAGTCTGTGCATGTAAAATCATGTGTGTCTTCTCCACCCTGGCCTCCATTGTGCTCATGCCCTGGCCCTACACAGAGGGACCTTCTGCCTGTGATATTACCTAGACACCTGTTGATTTTGCATGACTATTCTAAAGTTGAAAACAATTTGCCCCTCTTCCTCACTAAAATTATAAATATTCACTGTTTTATGTGTATATGAGAAATTTGTACAATGCACACACGCGTGTTGTATAGGTGAAGTAGTAGGGAGATGGCCCAGCAAGGAAAGCACTTGCCTCATGTTTTAGTTAGGGTTTCTATTGCTTTGAAGAAACCATGACCATGGCAACTCTTACAAAGGGAAACATTTAATTGGGGCTGGCTTACAGTTGCAGAGGCTTAGTCCACTATCATTATGGCAAGAAGCATAGCAGCATGCAGGCAGACATGGTGCTGGAGAAGGAGCTGAGAGTTCTACATCTTGACTCACANGCAACAGGAAGTGAACTGTCTCACTGGGNGTGGCTTGAGCATATATGAGACCTCAGGGCCCATCTCCACAGTGACACACTTCCTCCAACAAGACTATAACTCCTAATAGTGCCACTCCCTATGGAGGCCATTTTCTTTCAAACCACCCCACCTCACAAGCATGCTTTGGCTCCTTAGTTCACCTTTATTTCCCATAGAAAAGCATGATGCCCAGGANACACCTCAGCCAGGGGCTCAGGGAGTCTCACCTGCTGTGAGTTCCAGACCCTTGCTTTTTCAAGGAAAGCCATCAATAAGGACCAGTGAGCCTCTGCCTTGGTAGCCCATGGGACCCCACTAGCCCAGACCTGTAAGGGACCCCACAAGGTCAACATTTTATAATGCTAGCATGTCTTTTGCCTTTGTTGCTGATGGTGCAAAATCAGTGGTGTGTAAGGTACTTTTCATAAATCGAGATCAAAACCCCAGACTAGAGGAGGAGCATAGTCTTCCTAAGGGCACACTGACAAACCTGTTTTGTTTTTTTTTTTAAACTCAGTTTCATATAATATCCTTTTGACTCAGTAGAAGTTATTGTTTGAGTTNCTGTCCATCTTTTAACTAGATGTTGTTGCATGTGGTGGCATGGGAAGGATGCAGAACACTCCAGAGTGCAGATGTGTCTCGAGGGAAAGCCCCATAAGTTGTTTGAGGTGGGACTTAGTGACTCTAATTTCACAGTTTTCCACCCCACTTCTCCACAATAGTTCTCGAGCCTTGGAGGAGGGTGACACAGATGTCCAGCTATTCTCTAACTCCAGTGGGGCACTCAACCCTCCTGCCCTGTCGTCCCATTTGAGTGTGGCTCAAAGAAAGTCCTTCTATTACAAAATACAAACAAGGGGGACAATGAGAAGTGGAAAGACACTTGACTGGAAGCTAACACTGGAAATGACCCATGAGCATAAACACAAATGTTTGCAAAACACTTGANGCAGTACATCATATTCTTAGAACAATGCAACTGAGGACTATGATTCCTCAGCCACTGTGTCTTGTCAAAGCTCAGATGTGAAATTTCCCTCTGTCNAATGGAGGTTAAATCCAAAGCTGATGGTACCTGTAATACTTGAAAGCACTATTGCGCTCTCTGGCACATCTTGCNTGGCANATCTGTAGCTCCTGGCCCTTGCATCCTTTGGCTGACTGAGGTGACTTCCCAACATTGCTCATTTGGGTACATTCATGTGTCTCTCAGACAGCTTTCCATGCCTGTCAACACCCAGCTGATTGGGGCTTTGGGCCATAGTTTCCCAGCCACCTCAATAACACATCTGACACTACAAAAGCTAATCTCAAGGGAGGATTCAGTCCCAGCTTGATTTCTCCAAGTCTTGCAACCAAAGCAAGTAATGTCTTCAGAAATAGGGTCTAGTTGTGGCATGCCACCAACAGCAGTGGTGGTATCCTTTATCATTTGGGAGTCTCTAGGTCTCTGTTGGCCAACAACTCCTAGGAAAATTACCTACTCCTAGNCCTAGGACCCTTAGTCAACAACCCTATCGCTTCTGGGAGAATCCTTTTCCTCACAGAATACATTTGTTCACTCTGTCATAATGACAGCCACAGGCTGTCACTGAATTCTCTCAGTCACCTTGGTGTCATCTATGTCCACCCAACCATAAAGTTCCCAAGAACTTCACAGTTGCACCTAGCCCTTGTTCTCTTGGTGAGCTGACTTCTCAAACTGTCTCCTGTGGGTACACACATATGCCCCCCAAGGAACTTTCTAGACCTTTAAAACACTCAGAAGTTAGCATTGTGCCCTCTGTATAATAAGTTTGTTTATTGTGTGGTATGGGTCTTTTGCCTGCAAGTATGTATGTGCACCACATGTGTGCAGTGCCCTTGGAGGCAGAAGAGGGCACCAGATCCCTTAGAGCTGGAGTTACAGACAGTTGAGAGCTACCGTGTGGGTGCTGGAAACCTGTCCTCTGGAAGAGCAGCCATATTCTTAACTGCCGAGCCTCTCCCTCGAGCCTCATATTGAAACCATTTATATATGATTGGCAGAACCACAAAGAAGGTCCTGGGCCACCATCCTGTAAAAGACAGTGTTGTTGTAAAGATAACCTTAATGAAATACTCAGTCCATTGCCACTCAGGCCAGTCAACCATCGGCCAATCTCAGAAGTCTGTAACTAAGGAGATACTAAAGTAAAACATTAGCTAGGTTTAACACAGCATGAAGACATTTCCATATGTTCCTATCAATATCTGGCTTCCTCATCCTGGCACCCATAGAGCCTCTGCGTTTCTCCAGCACTGATGAACTCTGCAGAGCTGACTCTAGCTGTTTAGTTTGGCCTAAAGCAANGGAAGAATGCTGCTTGCTTCCTTGGCTACACCAGCCCTGCAGTTAGGGCTACTGCCTGCCTGGTGATTATGCCTGGTGATCTGGGCAGCTGCAGGTCTAATGTTCCCCCTTAAGTGGCATTGCACTGCAACTGTAGCCAGCTGNTGCCTATACTTTGGCCACAAAAGGCCTGTAGCTGGGTGAACACACTGCTCCAGGAGAGAAAGATACAAAGGANACTCAATAGAGACGGCAGCCCAACCCTAGTCAAGATTTAACCTTTGTGCCTGCTTGGTTCCAGCCCCATATGCACCAGCTGGTGCCCGTTACCTTAGATATTCTTGGGGCCCAACAGAAGCCCCCAGAGTGAGGCTCATTACTACCTCTCTGTTGTCCATGCTGTAACTAACTAGTCAGGGTCTCAAAAATCAATATCCACAGTTACATGGAAGCCTAGGCACACAGGCCTTGCATTTCTGAACTCATATTTTTGTGAGGCTGTGTTCAGTCTCGTGCATTTTAACCCAAACAGCATGTCACAACACATGGACTTCAGAACCAGACCTGAGGATCCAACTGTCATCTCTACTTAGATATTGGAGAGATTTGCAGAGGTGTAAATGATTCCATCTTTTTGTGATTTGGAACANTTGATGTTTCATAATAATATCTGTTAACATGTAATGAGGGCTTTTTTCATTTCTGAGTTCTTAGTCTTGTTGATTGACTNTCATGAGAAACATTCATTAATGTGCAACCAACACTTTTTATATCGTACATTTACTCTTTTTTCATAAATGAATGCATGTTTTATAAAATTNTTGNTTTTCACTTCTAACNTTAAATATTCAAGAGCATAGCAAACACTTGGGAATTTTCATTACATTTTGAGCATGAAGGGGAGAACAAAGTTGAAAATCCACTACTCCACTGTGGCATTTTTCCTTTCTGAAATTGTCTGCTGCCTAAGTGAATGAGCCCAGTTCTTTCAAAGGTTAAAGGAACTTGTGAAAGACACAACAACCAAACCCATGAAAGAACCAGTGGGCCACAGCAGTTACCACTGTCACCAAAGTTGTCAGCGNTACCCCAGGCAAATGAGCATCTGAATCCATTCCTTTATTTCTCCAACAGTTGCTCAGAGCTTCTTGGTTTCCAGGAATGATGGTTGGTGATGTGAATGCCACACAGAATAAACCACCTCTGGAGCAGAACCTGGAAATCCAACTGATGTAGAGCCCATCTGTGGCTGTGTCAAACAAGGACCTCAACACCGTGAGGGCGGTGAGACTGTCGTGGTTGGTGCAGGCTAGCCCTGCACTCTACAGCGGACAAAATGATTGGGTGCGTCTGAGTGGTTTGCCTGGACCATGCTTTAAGGACACTGCTGTTTAGTGTTTGTCAACTTCATTTCAGGTCATCTAAGAAGAGAGGACATCATTTGAGGAGTTACCACCATCAGCTTGCCCTATGGGCAAGTTTGGGGGGGTCATTTTCTTGATTAGTGATTAATGGGGGCAACCAAGTAGGGCTGGTGTCACTCTTGGGGTGGTGGTCGTAGTTGTATAAAGAAGCAAGCTGAGCAAGCCATGGAGAGCAAGTCTGTAAGCAGGGTTCATCCAAGCGCTCTACTTCAGGTCTTGNCTCCATGTTCCTNCCCTGCTTGAGTTTCTGCCTTGGCTTTNCTTCAGAGATGGGCTGCAATCAGGGCATGTGAGCCAAATAACCCTTCCCTCCCCACGTTGCCTTTGGTGATGTTTATCACAGCAACAGAAGACAAACTAGGACATACGCACATGCATGACATAGTAGGCTCAGTTCTCAAGAAGCTGGTGGTAGCTGGTGGGGTTAATGTGGAATTGTGTTTCAGGAAGATGGAAAAAACACATCAATGCTGTTCAGATGTCAAGGAGACGGGCTATAAGAGCTGAGGGCTGAAATTCCCAACATTATTAAATAATAAACCCAAAAGAAGAAAGCCCAAATTATTGTTTAAGAAACAGTTGTAGCTGGGTGTGGTAGTGTACACCTTTAGTCCCAGCACTTGAGGGGCAGACGCAAGTGGATCTCTGTGAGTTTGAGGCCAGCCTGGTCTACNTAGTGAGTTCCAGGACAGCCAGGGCTACACAGAGAAACCTTGTCTCAAAACAAAACTAAACTAAAACTAAATAAAGAGTTTTGTAAAGCAGCAAGACAGAATGAACATTATGATAAGCTATGGCCACCAACAAATTCACAGGAGCTGGGTCACAGGAAAGGTTGTGAGAATGGGNGCATGAGGGAACAGACTCAAAGGGTGTGCCCATTTCATTCCCTAGAATCTCAGGTATACATGTGCTTTCAGCTGCTGTCGTTTACGTAGCTGTAGCTTTAAAATATTTGGGGGAAGGGCTGGAGAGCTGGCTCAGTACTTCTTAGATGACCCTGGTTTCCTCCTCCAGCAACCACTACCTCCTTAGGCAGTCATGGGCCTCAAAGCCCCGCCCCAGTTCACAGTGGAATGTTGTAGGGCCCAGGCTCATTCAGGTCATGTGCAGGTATCTACGGTGGATATGTGTTCATGGAGCAGGAAACAGGCAGTTTTCCCCATCTTATTCTCGCCTCCTCTTCCATAGTTCCCTGGGCTTTGGGAGGAGCATTAATGTCCCATTGAATGCTGAGCATTTAGCAGTCATTTTTATAAAGGTACTAATTTTGTGTTCATTTTGTATCACTGTAACAAATACCTGGGATAAACAACTTTGAAAGACCAAAGCTTTCTTCTGGCTCATGGTCTTAAACACTTTAGCCCATCCTCTGTTGGCCTATTACTTTTGGGTCTGTGGCATGGAATTACATCTAGGCAGGAGCACATGGCAGGCAAGGCCTACTGGTCATGTGACAACTGGAAAGCTGAGAGAGAAGCAAGCACTTGGGCTCCCTTCAAGGGATGCTCACAGTGACTTAATTTCCTTCTACTGGGCCTGACTTCTTAAAGGTCTTCCTCCTCCCAAAAGTACCACAGGCTGGGCCGTACCTATTAACACTTTCCCTCNAGGGAACACTTATCCAAAATGTAGCAAGTTTCCAGGGCACACTGATTTCTCAGAACAGTAAATCAGGGTATGTTTGGGATTCACATGAAATATGACATGTAAGAAACAGAAAAGGGATGGAAACAAAAGCATTTAGACAAAAAATGAGGAGAAAAGGACACATACACCCCCAGTCTACTAAAGGACAGTGGCCATGTAGTCACATGGTTTTCCTTCTCTGGAGTAAGTGAAGCACCCATGACTAGAAATGACATGTATACTAAAGCATAACCTTGGGCAAGGAATAGCAAAGACATTTCAGAGCATGGACCCCATCTCTATGGCATCTTCATACTCTACTTGAGGGAAGTGAGGATCCAGGGAATACCTGGGTATGTCTAAATCCAAGGAGCACAGAGGGAGCTTGGTTACCAGACTAACTCAGCTGTATGTGGTTCTCCACCGGCTCAGGGACACTGTGGGTCCCTTTGGCTGCAGAAGATCCTGCCCCTGCAGTTCACAAAAGCATTTCAAATGTTGCTTTAAAAAAATGCCCTATGTGATGTCCCAAGACAAGTTAATTCACCAGCATTCCCTCCTTTCCCAGAAGCATGATTCCAGTGACCGAGTTCCGGCAGTTCTCCGAGCAGCAGCCCGCCTTCCGGGTGCTGAAGCCATGGTGGGATGTGTTCACGGACTACCTCTCGGTGGCCATGCTGATGATCGGAGTGTTTGGATGTACATTACAGGTAAGTGCCCGACTGTCAGAGGACTGAAAAAAGCCAAGTGGTGCAGCTGAAGGGCTGGGGATGCAGTTTGCTAGTGGGAGATGCCTAGAATACATGAGGCCCTGAGTTCAATCCCCAGCACTGTATAGGGCAGAAAGAGAGAAGAAAGAGAAGGTGGGGAGAGAGGGGAGCAAGCTGGCTGCATGGGTGGGTGAGCTGGCTGCATGGGGACGGGAGTCTCAGGTAACTTTTAGGCAGTCTCCTGTATCTGTATATGGCATTGGAAATCACGGNAGGGAGCCTGAAAATATATTTGCTAAACTTTCCTGATAAGCTGGTGCTGTGCTTAGAAGGATGCAAGGAAGCCACTTGCTCAAGTGACATTTGATGTCATTAACTTCCAAAAGGGCTCCTCATCTTTCTGTGTCTTCACATTGATTGACGTATTCACAGTGCCACGTCCATTGTCAAATACAGCCTTTTGCTTTTCTTTGCCTCTTCTACATGAGCCTAAGTGTTTCTGGGAGAATTAGTATTTTCAGGAGAGACCAAGATGTAGTCGGTGTTTAGTTCTGAGTTAAAATGTAGCTCAGTCACAAATGAATTCTGTATTGAAGCTGCATATCCGTATACCTTCATACCTGTTACTGTGCCAAGCACCACACTCACAGGACCTAGATACTGTACGTAGTTCATTTCTGAGGGGACCTAAGCTGACGGGCAAGCAGAAGAGACTGTTAGTGATGCCGGCTCCACAGGTAGGAAGAAAGTGCAGGGGAAGGAACTNAGCCTAGAAATGAGANAAAAGTTATAGTTGCATTAAAAATTGGAGAATGAACTGGCTTAGCCAGAGGGNGGGAGCTGAAGGGGCGGGGAGGAGAAGAAGCTAAAGTAAGAAAGAAAACAGCGGTGGTGGGAAGCTCTCAGGACTGCTGCAGATTGGGTGTCCTTAGGATGACCTCAGTTGGTGCCTGTGAGTGGAATCATCCAAGGAGAAGGTGGGGTGGGAAGAGATGTTAGGAATGGCACTGAAGAGTCCTTGGAGGAGAGATGGGGAGCTGTAAGGCCAGGTGGAGAGCAGGAAAGTTCCATGCTCAGGGAAGAGTGGGTGACAACAGCAAGNAGCTCCCAACCAACTCACCNACCAAGGAGAGAAAAGTAACATCTGGACCCTTAGGAATCTTAGTTCCGTGGCTGGATAAGTGAANGGAAGTTGGAGGCTGTGGGTGGGTGGAACTTTGAGGAAGAAGGCCTGGAAGAACTAGGAAGAAAGAAAAATCTCCAGAAACAGCACAGTGTAGANAGAAAGGCCTTTTAAAGATGGTATGTAGTTCNTCATTATAGTGTGTCCTCATGTTGCTTGTGTGCTGGGNATCCTTCTGGACACGTCACTCCTGTGGTAACTCATTCCTTTCTCATGCCAACTCTAAGATAGGAGTTGTCACTAACCTGAGTAGACAGAGGTTAAGGAAAAACTTCCCTGTGGGCAGCAGAGCCCTTCTTGAAACCCAAGCAGATCCAGAGTCCTTGTTCCTAGTCCCTAATACCATGTTCACTGTGTTTTATTTGAGCAATAAAAACATTTTGCTAGCTAGCCTGGTGGTGAACACTCATAATCCTAGCNCTTGGAAATTGGAACCAGGAGGAGTAGAATCAAGGTCATCCTCAACGTAATGAGTTCCAGGCTAGCCTGAGCTACATGAAACCGTGTCACACAACAAAACAAAACACTTCCCTTCTCCCCACCCACTCAGAAAAGACTACCA
>LZPO01097128.1:286882-302605 GCA_001675575.1 Neotoma lepida
GGAACATTTGAGTCTAAGCAGAGGTATAGACTGTTCTGTCATATAAGCCCGACAAGAGGGGGAGGGGAAATGCTCAGAAATCAGTGTGAACCACTGCACTGACCGTTTGTGTAGATGCTCCACCAAGGGCAAAGCTCAGGGCTTGAAGCTGTGCATGCAAGCTATTGCTCTAGTCCTGTCTGTAAGTGATTCCAGTACCATGTGAGGCTTACGCCTTATAGTCTGGATATGAGATGAACCTAGGAAGCCCCTGATAGTGACCTAGGCAAGCAAGGGTTTCCCGGGCNTATTATAGGTAAAGCTGGCACCCAAAAGGCAGAGCAGGCAGATCCTGTAGAGCTTTGTCGACTTCTAGAAGGTGACTTTGCTCAAATGAGACAGGACCCCTTTGGACCATTCTGAGCAGAGGGTTTTCACAAGGTGGTATTATTTATCTGTCTGTCTTCTCTATCTATCTATCTATCTATCTATCTATCTATCTATCTATCTATCTATTTTGGTTCTTTTGAAACAGGGTCTCACTATGTAGCTCTGGCTGTCCTGGAAGTCACGCTGTAAACCAGGCTGGACTTGAACTTACAGAGATCCACCTGCCTATGCCTACCAAGTGCTGGGATTAAAGGTGTGCACCATCACGCCTGGCATGAGGTAGTATTTTAACAAGACNACTCCAGCTGTGGGAAATCAGTGTAAGCCCAGGCAAGGTGGCATGCTTATAATCTCAGCACCCAAGAGGCAGAAGGATCACTAGCCTAAGAACAAAAAGTAAGTTCCAGACCAGCCTGAACTACATAGTGAGAGTGTCTCATAAATCCAAGCGCTGGAGGTACAGCTTGTGCTTGTCTAGATATAACGCCCAGGAGAGAGCAAGCAAGANGGAGACACTTCCACANAGAAGCTAGAGAGAATGTACAGTATAGGTGCAAAGGAAGGGAACATATATCGCTTGATTACTTGGAAAGGAAGTACAGTGATCCAGATATTAATCTAGTGCTTCAGACCAGGCTGGAAACAGTAGCTCTGGATGTAGTGAGGGAACCCACCAAGAGTTTCTGGATGATTCAATGTTAAATGTGAGAGAAAGAACAATGGAGATGTCTCTAAGGTTTTTAGACCTGAGCAGCTGGAAAGGTTTGATTGTGAGTATGTTACATTTAAGATATATGTTAACCACCCAGGCTGTGACATTGAATGCTTAGGTGGCTACATAAAGGGGTAGCTATGAACTGATGGAGCAGATGCAGAGACCCACAGCCAAACAACATTAGACAGAGACCAAGAATCCTGCACAGGAGGAGGGGAAAGGAGTGTAGGAGCCGGAGGGGTCAAAGACACCACAGGAAGGTTCACACAATCAACTAACCTGGGCTCATCAGGGCTCACAGAGACTAACCAACAACCAGGGAGCCTGCATGGGACTGACCTAAGCACTCTGCATATAGGTACAGTTGTGTTGCTTGGTCCCCTTATGGGACTCCTAACAATGGGAGCAGGGGCTGTCTCTGACTCTTTTACTGGCTTTTGGGACCCTACTTCTCATACTGGGTCACCTTACCCAGCCTTAATATATGGGGAGGTGCTTAGTCTTACTGCAACTTGATATGCCATGTTTTGTTGATACGCATGGGAGACCTGCCCTTTCCTAGATGAAGACAGAAGAGGAGGGGATTAGGGGCGAATGGGAAAGAGGGACTGAGAGGGGAAAATGGGGGGAATATGGCTGGGATGTAAAATAAATAGATGAATAAATAAATATATTAAAATGACCCCTCAGAAAAGGAGGCGTTAGCAGAGAACACTCATCTCCAGGAGTGAGGACATGATGGGTCTGGGTAGAAGGACCTCCCTTGACTGGGAGAATCTGCTATTAGAAGGGAATGGCATTGTCTTTTATTTGGAAGGGACACTAAAAGATGAGCCTCTGAGGCTTAGTTTCTCCATGGTGTAAAAGGAAACACATCTGCAGAGAGACTTTGTGGTTGCAGATAACTAGGAAATGGTACCAAGGGAAGTAGTGCCACACCAGCCTCAAGGAAGAGGACAAAGATTAACAATGACAACTTGGGGAAGTAAATGAAGGTGCCTGGGTTGGCAGGAAGACCACACATCTCCTTCTGACTGTGCAGAGCTCTGACACGGGGCAGGAACTTCCTAACAAGTCCATGTTCCAGGGCTGGATAGAGTGCAGAAAAGAGGACTCAGAAAGTCGGGGAGAAGAAGCCCTTAGCTTGAAACCAAATAAGAANAGAATATGTCCACAAAGATATCTATGGTGCAGCAGGGGATGAGCTCATGTGGCAGAATGCTTGTCTGGCATGCACAAAGCCCTGGGTTCCATCTCCAGCACCTCATAAACCAGGCGTGGAGATTGTAATCTCAGCACTTGGAAGGTGGAGGCAGAAAGATCGGAAATTGAAGGTCATCCTNGGCCATGTAACAAGTACAAGGCCAGCCTGGGCTATATGAGAACACCTCTTAATAAAATAATAGTGTCCCCAGTGGACATCAATCAAGAGAAATGTCTAAAGTGTTGGGGGCACAAGGAAGGGGGGACTTGTCAAGCATACTTTAAGCCTCCTTTTTTGTTACATTGCAGTCATCTGTCTGCAGCAAATCTCCATCCTGTCTCTATTGTGTGGAAACCCAGGACCACCCACCCCTGTTTTTATGACGCACATCAGATAAGTTAGCTAGCCTGGACCTTTTGCAATGCTATTTAATCTTGACAGCCCTTAAGAAGAAATCTGATGCCAGTGTGCTAGNTACAGAAAGTGTAGTCCAATTCAGAGAAGTGAGAACATTGCATCAAGTTACCAAGTCTACAGGGCTCTGAACTCATACTGGATGGCCGTTCAGTTCACAGACATCTGCAGGACAGCAATGGTCAGGCATCNTGTAGGCTGCTANACACNGAATGAAAAATACAGCANAGCCCCAAACCCCAGTGTCAGTAGTCTGAAGATCTTGAAAATACACAAAGTGACACTTTGCAGTGTGTGCACTTCATGGACTAGTGAGAATATTCAGTGTGGTGTGGGCGTCTCAGTCCCTGGAAGTAAGNAAATTGAAGAGAAGACGATTGAGTGAATTCTCAAATAATATGAGAATGGGAAGAAAAGTCGGTGTAAGCAGAAGCAGTCCGGTCATTTCACAAACCCTCCTGGGATCCACAGTGACAGAGACCCAGATACCATCTTGAGGGCGGAGTCAAGAATAGTTGAATCCTGTTTGTGGCACACAATAGAAGAATCCCCTTAGCCAGAATGCTAACAGCAATGCCATTGAGTAGTGTGTTAACAACCTGTGCTAGAATCCATATGGACTCTCTTTAGTTTCCAGAATGAGCCTGTAGCAAGAGAAATCCTGTTTCTCAGATAAGAATTTGGGAAGATAAAAGTTGGGATAGCTTACCCTAAAGCTGAGAGGTGGGTATAGGCAGCAACAAACCAGCTCACCGCCCCCCTCTCTCTAGCCCAGTGGTTCTCAACCTCTAATGCTGTGACCTTTTAATACAGTTCCTCATGTTGTGGTGACCCCCAATCATAAAATTATTTCTTTGCTACTTCATGACTAAATTTGCTACTGTTGTGAATCATAATATAAATATCTGATATGCAGGATCTGTGACCCCCAAAGGGGTCAAGAACCACAGGTTGAGAACCACTGCTCTAGCCTATGCACATACCCTGTGGAATATTTCACCCTGCACACACTAGTGTGGAATATTGGGAGAGGGGTGTACACACATCCAAACTTTAGTATATAAAACTATATTTAAAAAAAAACAAGTATAAAATGATAATGGGGGAATGTAAGGACAATGCGGGGATATGACGTTACAGAGTGTCAACCTTACAGATTCAGACTTTTTTTTAAAGGCTGTTCACTGTTGCCTGCTATAAGATAATAGGTTTTGCATTAAAGAAACAAGAAAAAAACTCCAATAAATTATTAAAGAAAAATTGAAAAGCGCCCAGGAGCCACGCCACAGTGAACACACTGTTCCTCAGGGAAGGAGGATATGCTCCTGTTCAGTCTCTGCTGCGGGAATCCTCTGAAACTGGCCCAGGAACTGACAGATCTTAAAATACAAAGGGCCGTCTGTGAAGCTCGCATTCCTTTCCCATCTCCACAGTGATATTAAAATGGTTAAAATGTGCTTTACGCCTTGCTGTTCCCCCGTGTGAAAGGAAAATGCANTTCTTCTCTCTGACTGTAGTTACAAAGCAAGTTAATTCCTATGTTTGAACATACAGCAGGGCAAAATCTACAGTAGTTGTACCATTACTGATGATGGGATGGTAACCCAACAACCTGGGCGTCTTGAAAATTGCTTCCTCTGTGGCCAGTCATGCTGGCTTATCTCTTTATTCCTAAAATATACTGTCCATATAGTATAACGCAGTGCAGCTTTGAAAGCACTGGGGGAAAGACACCATCTATAAAAGGGCTATTGGTTGGACTCTTTCTTGCCCTGAAATGCAAAAGTTAGAATCAACTCTTGTCTTATTTGTCTGGCAAATATTTACTCATTTCTAAGCAAGTAGCTATTTCAAAACTACAGTGGCNGAAAAACGTGTAAATAGCATTCCTTACGTGACACCAGTCCACAGAAGAAACAAGAATCAATTCTTCATAAGCCAAGAGAGTCTAGGANTGTGCGTATCCTATTCCTGTACAGTTATGCACCCTCAAGGACCCACAGTGTAAACACCCAACTTTGTGCTATAAACAGCACTATTCAAAAACTCAACACACTCAATAAACCAGACCAAATCCTGAAAGGTCAGTGTGTTGCTTCCTGGAAAAACCAGATTGTTTTAGATTTCAGTGACCCCAGGTTATCTTATAAACCAAATGCACAACAGCCTACAGGCAGCCTGATACAAATATAGAGTGAGCAGTTAGGGACCAGAAACAGGAATTGGGGGATGCAAGTCCTGGGAAGCCCTGGGGACCTGCCCAGTGATTGTTACACAAGAAAGGTATTTCCTGCTTTCTGGGTTGGGTGAGGGCCGCAAGTGAATTATTTTGATGACTTGAGACCATTTAAAAAAAAGTTTCAGTGGGTTTAGTCCAAGCACCCGGGCAAACGGGCCAATGGGTTCATGCTGTCAGCTTGTACAATGGAGCTTGTTGGAGTACACTTTGGTTTCTGGTACACATGGAAGTTCATCTCTACTTCTCTGTCCAGCTATGGCAAAGAGCTTTGGCAGGCAGCTCATGGAGAGTCCAGGCAGGAGAAACCATGAACTTCAGAGTCATTTCAGAGGGCTTCATTTGGATAGTATACTCTGAATTTTGCTTCTACTATAGGTAGAGCCCAGAAGTTCTTACACAGCTTTAGTTCAAGGTGAAGTTCAATCAATATCAAGGGAAANAGCAGAGGGACTAACGAGCAGGTTTAAAATAAGACCTCAGTTGGGTTTGGAGGCTCAGGCTGGGATCACACTTTGGGAGCTGAGGCAGGTGGAGAACCATAAACTTGATGCCAGCCTGGGATATGGAGACCCTGTCTCCAGGAAAAAAAAAAATCAAAGAATTCATCTAAGATATGTTTATAAATGTTTCTATACCCACATCTTTGTCACCATTCTACGTGGGACTTTGGGGATGTTAAGTAAAAATCATTTCAGCTGTGAAAATAGTATTNAAGGGTTTTCTCGTCTGCAGCAACAGTGGAGAACTGTGAAAGCAGCATGATTTCAAAGCCCCATTCTACCCTGCTACAGAAGTCTTTGTTAGGACACCTTCCTCGTNATTTAGTCAATCAGATGCACTTGGTCTCGCTTGGGACTTTGCTTCTCCTCTTCTGTCACTGACAGTGTAAAGCGCAGTGGGTTCCTGGCACCAAGAATAATGTATGAGTTACCTTTCACCCCACTCTCCTGTATTTGGCAAAGGGTAGGAATTCANGTACTATTCTTAGACTCTCTGACACCANGCATTGCCAATCGGTGAAGGGAGGCATTGCCCTTTACCTCGACATTGTGGGTTGATATGATTTTGTTGCCTACTGTTTCTTTTTTGGAGGGTTGGGGGGGTTGAGACAGGGTTTTTCTCTGTGTAACAGCCTTGGATGTCCTGGAACTCTTTGTAGCCCAGGCTGGCCTCAAACTCACAGAGATCCACCTGCCTCTGCCTCGTGAGTGCTGGGATTAAAGGTGTGCGCCACCATGCCCAGCACCTACTGTTTCCTAATGCATCTTTTCCCTCAGATCACAAAGCGCTGACAGAACACCATGCTTCTCTCTATGTGAGACCAAAGAGATTTATCATGTGTTTAGTCTCTGTTGCTGTTTATGTGTGTGTAAATCCTTCAAAACCTCTGTTTAAAGACCTGGATGAGCTGTGTGTGGTGGTTCATGTCTGTCAGCATGAATTTAGAAGGTNGAGACAGGACGNCTGGTAAAAGCTGGAAGTACAGTGAGTTTCAGGCCAGCCAGGGGCAGAGAGCAAAATAAAAGGAAGAAGANGAGGGAGGAAGAAAGGGAGGANGGCTGTTTAACACGGGGAGGGGGTGACTCCTCAAGGCGGTGACTGGTCCCTCAGTCGTCTGACATCAGGTCCACTCTTCCCCTTCCACCATGGCTTTGTTCCTTCTTGTTCTCTCTTCCTTCCCCACTCTACCCACACCCGGGACACTGGTGATTCTTGTATCCCCCACCACCACGGAATCGGGGGCCCTGCAGTGATTAGGCTAAAGCTGAACCACATTTTAATTGTCAGCTTGGGAAGTTTCTAGCTTGTGTCTGGAACCTTTCACTTCATGCAATACGTGCTGCTACTGTTTCCCCTTAAGCTAATTTTCCTTTGTCAAATCATGTGTTTTTGTTCCAAGCATTTTATAATTCGCATCCTTTGGGAATAGCTAGCATTCATATGTGATGTGGTCCATGGCGTTGCTTGGTATCGGACGAACTAAGAATAGCATGTGGGTTCCTGTTCTTTGTCAGACCCTGGACAGTGGGGTCAAAGCAATCCACACATCATCCTTGGGGCCAGGAACTCACTGCATATAACATATAGATGAGTCGGGCATGGCTGTGCACGCCAGGAATCCCAGCACTTGCAAAGCTGAGGCAGGGGGATGGGGATTTCAAGAGCAGCCTTGGCTACAGAGACAGTTCAAGGCCAACCTGGGTTACAGGAGACCCTGTCTCAGAAAAAAGGATAAATGAATGTATTGGTTAATTAATTGTTAATTAATTAATGCTATCAGCTAGAAAGATACATAGCAACTAAAAAGCTCAAAAGGAAAAAAAAAAGTGTCATTGAAAAGCATAGGAGAAACTGAGTGTCTGGGAAATAAGCCAACTACCCATAGACAAGACCTTCGCAGGAAACGTTTAGGTGTCCAGTGAATAACACGAGATGTAATTTGAATAAACAGATGTTACATGTTTCAGATCACCCGGAAGTGAGACTATAAACACGTCCAGTCCCCAGAATTATTTATAGATCCAAAACGATATTAATAAAATTCTAGATTTTTTGACTTTATAAACTCCCCCCCAAATTTAAATGAAGAATTGTTATTTATTGTGATAATGGGAAAAGAATGATTTGAAGAATGAAAAGACAGGCGGAGGAATCAGTGAGCGAGAAGACAGGNATCTCATAAAGTGATGACGTGTATACATCCATTCGGGAGCGTGCGCAATTAGTCCCCTTCCCGAGTGTCTTCATACATGTCAGCCATGTCCAAATGCATGGGTGTGTGCACATGTGCCCAGGCACATACTCAGAATTCNCCCCTCCCTATAAAGGATTTTTCTGCTTTCCTTATAGACTGTATCATGTGCTTTCCAAATCTCATCCCTCTTTTCAAACGTGGACTTGGAAATGACCTTGTAAGCATTTTTTTTTTATTGTACTTCACAAATAGCTAAGTCATTAGCACTTAGTTTCACAAGAGGGAAAATTATCAGCTCTGAGGCAAATCATCCCTTCCTGTGGAATCCAGTTGTAAGAATTTATATCCAGGGGCTGGAGAGATGATTCAGCAGTTAAGAGCACTGGCTGCTCTTCCAGAGGACCTGGATTCAGTTCCCAGCACCCACATCGCAACTCATACCTATTTGTAACTCCTGTTCTAGGAGATCTGATGCCCTCATGCAGGCAAATCACCAGTACACATAAAAAATTTATATCCAATGTATAAGATTATGAACTTGATAAAACCTGGCCCTATCTGTGGGGTTCATCTCTATACCCTCAGAGTGGAAATCAGTGGCAAACACATGTAACTCTTTAAAAGAGTGGGTTTCAAGAAATGAGTAAAGAGTTTCAAACGACACGTTAGCCATCTACTGACAGTGAGCATGTGATAGCACTGGGAAAGGGCCCAGGAATGTTGAATTGCATTCATGCCCTTATGAGCTCTGTTTCCTCTGACAGATTCCACTTAAGTTTCCTGCACCTCTAATAGCCTATTAATCCATTACTGGATAAGTATATTGATGAGGTCAGAGCCCTGATGATCCAGTCCCTACCAAAGACTCTGCCTCTGAACACTGCTATACTGGGGACCAAGCCCTCAGTACATGAGTTTTAGGGGGGACATTTAAGGTCCAAACTGTAACAGACTTCCACAAGGAAAATATCAATGCCTTAAGCCTCTTCTATGTTTCCTAGAACAGAGATTGTAGGAAGGAATGTTGTGGCTCTAGTCAAGACCCTTCTGAAATGCTATGTTAGGTCATGAGNTTCTGTTCCTGGAAATCCCTTCAGGAGGGTGGGGGCGCAGCACAGGAGAAAGAGCTTCAAGAAGAATCCATGTGTCATGAGAACTCTGTTCTTGGCACATACTCATTATTGTTCTAACCATTAGTAGGGTTCAGAAGAGATAAATATGTCCAAACCCAGGCTGGAGAGATGGCTTAGTGGGTAGAGCATTAGCTGTGCATATGGNAGGTCCTGAGTTTGAATCCCAGAGCNCAAGTACAGCCTGGCACATCACATGTGTCTGAAGTTCTGACACTTCAACAGTGAGATAGGAGGTGGAACGATGGGAGGCCCCCGNAGCCCGGGGGCGGGGATGGGTGTAATGTGTACTGTGAGGACTGAAACCAGAGGTCGCCCTCTGATCTCCACATGAGTACCATGGCAACTGCATGCAACCACACACACACACACACACACACACACACACATGGACTGCAAGAATGAGGCAGAGTTGTCCCTTTCTCAGTGGACCTTCAGAGTGGGTCACTTCAGTGAGACACAGGCAAGCGCTCACCCAAACATCCATCACCTAGTATCCCCAAATGCTCAGGTTCCCAGGAATGCCAAGTGTCTTGGATTTCAGCTTCCAGCTTTACATCTGACTTCTCAGCGTTAAGAAGAGTTGAGGCCCACACTGTCTGGAAGCTGGGACCTCGTGGATAATTACCAAGAGTAATTATCATTACCTCCGCTTTAACACATGGCCCACTACAGTACAGATGATGCCACGAGCATATTGCATGGCTTCTAGAGGAGCCATGTCGCTTATAGGCTAGACTCCTGCCTGATTCATTTTGTACCTACCTGGTCCTAGCTTCTGAAACAGTGGGTTATAGCCTGCATGGGATTACATAGCTGAATGTGGGAGGATCACAAAAATTTGGCAACAGTAAAAGGTTTCTTTAAAGATTTTGTTTATTTTATTAAGAATTTTATATATATGTATAATGACTCCGTGGTCTTCCCTCTATTTTTTAAATCCACTGTGTTCCCTTAGTGCTGCCAGTATGTGCGTGGGTGTAGGGCCATTGCCATGAGCATGGGCAGCCTATCGGGGCCACATCCCTGAAGAAACTGACTTTCCCTCCCCCAGTAGGCATTGGTTAGCAGTAACTCCTCAGACAGAAGTGANACACNTTTGTGTGAGAAGTGAGAACTTGGTGAGCTGTTTCCCAGCCCATGCAAGGGTTTTGTGGGGTTGATCCTGTGTGGGTCTTGTGCAATACAGTTACAGCCTCTGAGTTCATGTAACAGCCACGTCATGTCTGAAATACTTTTTTTTTTTTTTTTTTTTTTTGCTGCAATCATCTACTACTTCTGGCTATTACCTCTCTCTGACCCCTCTCCCATTATGATCCCTGAGCTTTGCAGAGAGGGGTGTGATAGAGATGTCACCNTNGTTAGGGCTGAGCACTCTCCGGTCCCTTATTCTCTGCATGTTGGCCAACTGTGAGTCTCTGAATTAATCACCATCTACTGCAGGAAGACGTTTCTATGATGATGGTTAAGAGATGTCTTAACCCATGGGTATAAACATACGTACATAGTAGGCATTTTAATACTATGTTCATTTAGCAGAGCAATAGTGGTAGGTTCTCGCCTGGGGTCTCTGATCTCTCAGCCATGGGTTCTTAGCTCCATGAAAAGTACTCATCTGTCCTATGACGTGAGCCAATCAGAGAGTGGTTCGTAGAACCCGNAACATTCAAACCACTATTGCCCCAGTCAGTCATTATTCTAGCTTGCACGTTAGGAGCTAGNTATCACTGTTGATGGCTTTTCTCCCCTAGCAGTAGCTAGATATCACTGTTGATGGCTTTTCTCCCCTNGCAGTACACACAGCCTCTTTCTGCTCTGCCAAAGTTAGTCAGCCAAGATGAAGCTTCCAGGTTGGCGCCATCTTGATTCTCCATGTCCTGTGATGTGTGCATCATCTTTAGTGGAATGTTTCTCAACTAGACATTTGTTTTAGTTTAGTCACCTGTGGTTATTTAATTAAATATTTTAGTTGTCAGGATAAAACCAGACGTTTATCTGGTTTTCCTATTCCTTTTTTAACATTTATTTTGTTTTATTTGAAATTTCATACGTATTGTTTTTATTTTTAGTTATTTTCCAAAGTTTTTTTTTGAGATTATAATATAATTACATTTCTCCCTTCCCTTTCCTCCCTCCAAACTGTCCTATATACCCTTCCAATTCTCCTTTAAATTTATGGCCTCTTTTTTTATTGTTATTGCATGTATATACGTATATACATATATGTTCCTAAATATAGCCTACTCACTCTCTGAAAGTATTGTGTTTATATAATTTCTACCCACCCTCCAGCTCCTCCTGTGTTCCCTCTCATTTCTCAAATCCATGACCTGTGCTTTTTTATTGTTGCACACATACGTAGCTACAANCTGCTGAGTCTACTTAGTGTTGCTCATATATATATGTTCTCTAATTTAGATCTAGCTCTGAATCTTAGCATGTGAGTATATAACCTGTAGTAACCATAGCAACTGGGAAAGTAAAATGGGACCATGGCAGGGAGCTCTAGAGAGGGGGATATCAGGACACTGGTTTGCCTAACTTTACATTACCCAGACATTACATGACATATCTCCAAGTAGACATTATCTGCAGTGCTCAGGTTCTATTGTGTAGTTACTTAGCCTTGTTCCCNTGGGTTGGATTTTAGGAGCTGACCTGAACCTTAAAACCTTCATCTGTTTTTATGGGAAAACGTTCTTTTTACTCTAAACCAATTTTTAAATAATTTATTTTTATTNATGTGTATGTATGATGTATATGCCACATAGGTGCATGTCCCCAAGGAGGTCAGAGAGGGGATTGGATTCTCCGGAGCTGTAGTTACAGGTGTCTGTGAGCTGCCTGGCATGGTGTTGAGAACCAGACTGAGGTCCTAAGGAAGAGCAGCAAGCACTCTTACCTCCAATCTTTCTCCTAAACCAGGTTTTAAATGAACTTTGAGGACTTGTTTTTGCTCACTCACTTTTGACTGAACGTCATCATTCAGGATTTATATTTTTTCATGTAAAGTTTAGCCATTCTTCAGTAATGGTGGTGTCTTCATGATACTGGTTTAATCTTCCCCANGAAGGCTGTGGTCCTTGCACNAGTTACATTTCTTTTTACAGAATGACATTATCAGAACTGGAAGAGAGTTTGAAAGATGTTTGGTCGAAGTCCAANGGAGATAGTTTATCCTTGACACATGGATACTTTTCCTCGAGGCTGTATGGGGATAGAAGAGCCTTGTTCTGTGAAACTTGCACTCTGAAAGTGCAGATAAATTAGTGCACATTTATGGAATGTGGAACTGAGTTCCCAGGACTGTGTTAGGAATTATGGGGAATACATAATAATTTAAGACTCTGTCTCTGCCCCAAAAGGTTGTACGTAGTCATTACAAAGACAAAATAGCACATTATTTATTCATTGTGTCAATTTACTCTGTAACTGCAGACACCATGCTAGCTTATGACTACCCCAAACTTGCTTTGAATCCTAAAGATATCTAAACTGCTTCAAAGTAGAAATTCATGTGTGTACTCATAAAACTATATAATTTCTACAGTGGATATCAATAAATTTCAGTGGCTACAACAGAGAAAGGAGAAAATCAAAGCCCTTAATGTTTTATTCAAGATTAGAAGAATATAAAAGTAAATTATATTTCTGAAATAAAGTGTTACAAGGTATTACAAAAGGTGAGATTTGTAAGACTAGGTTAAATTTTTCATAAATGTCCACATGGAGGATTCTAACAAATAAGGACTTTGTGGGGCGGAGATAGGTAGATGGGTGGATGGATGGATGGGTGGGTGGGTGGATGGATGGATGGAGACAGGCACACAGGGTAGCACTTCCTGATTGAACAAATAAAGGTGTGAAGACTTAAGAGTAGAGGTCAGAGGTTGATATCAGATATCTTCCTCAATCACTTCTTCATATTAATCTTTTCACACAAGTTTTATGTAGCTCTGGCTGTTGTGGAACTCGCTGCTTACACCAGGCTGATCTCAAACTCCAGAGATCCACTTGCCTCTGCCTCCTGGTGCTGGACTTACAGACATGTGCCACTGTGTCCAGCTTCTGCATGGGTTCTGGAGATCTGAACTTAGGTACTCATGCTTGTGAGGCAGGCACTTTATCCACTGAGCCACCTCCCCAGCCCATATTTCAGTTTTGTTCTGAAAAATTAAGCATGGTATAGTAGAAATTTGTTGCATTTCTCCTCTTTAATTATAGACTTCATTTGGGACATTTCCATGTGATTGAAGTGTGAGCAGGTTAGGCAAGCCACATAGAGTTTGAGAGAGCCCCAGGACCCAAGGCCAAATGCCCACCTGCTTCTCTCTGCAGGTGCCTGCCTATACTTCTCATACAGGAAGCATTGCAGAAGATATACAGGCATAGAGAGAAAGCCAGGCAAGAAAACCATTTAAGTAATGCCAAGGCTCTGGCCCCAGTCCTCACCATCAATCTGTTGAACTGGGCCAGACCTCACATAAGTCACCAGGACTTTCTCTCCTGTAAATGTCTCAGAAGGCAGGGAGGAGGGCTGCCTGGCCTCTTTGGTATTGTGATGTCATGCTCAGTGCAAAATAACAACAGCAAAACAACAATAATAAAACAAAGCAGGGACAGGGCAGAGCTGGGTAAATTAGCAAGGAAATGGGAAGGGAAGTGGGGGAGAGAGTAGAGAAAGTCTCCCCATCTGAGCTGTCCTCCCAGGCCTTCCCAGGCTACCGTCACCCTAAGACAGAAGCAGTGCTGGGTTCCTCCTGTGGCGTCAGCTCTGAGAAGGGAGAAGTTGCAGAACAGTGACACCTGTGCTGAAGGTGTGACTCAGTGCTAGAGTGCTGTCTCCCATGCTNTGGCACATAGCCTTACCCACAGAAGAGGACTCCAGAGAGAAGCCTTAAGAGCAGCCACATGGGCTAACTTCAAGGAAAAGTCCCACATCTGGAGCTCAGACCCAAACCTGCTAACCGCTGGCCACCAAAAGGTCCAGTCCTTCTCCTTAAAGATGAGTGTCTCTGCAGCCCTGACCCTCCCTGGAACAAGAAGAAAGAAGAGTCTTGGTTCTGCACAGACAGCTGCCTAACAATTGTAACAGCCCCCTCCCCTGCCACCCCCCACCCTCCCACCCTGCTTAAGGGTGGGCCCTTGTGATGTCACAATAAAGGACAGACAGCTAATCTCCTTTAAGAATAATATGGTCTGTTCCTTCCAACAAATTGGACCCTAGCTGTTGGCATTATCACACTCCTTGGGAGTTATAGAATATTGTTATTGGATTACTATGGCAAATTTATAAAATAATCTTCATTTTAAAAAAATCCTCTTAGAATGGTTTTCTTATTTATTTGGATGTTTCTAGTATTGAGTTCCTTGTGCTGTTGATACATTTCCAATTTCTCTGATTCTATTCCTGCTCACAGACTTAGCAAACCGTAGCTGCTGAACGAGATGTCAGTCAGTCCTTGCACATCACTTCAGAAGTAGCTCTTCCTGTATTATTACAGGGGCATAATTATAGGTAAATATTTCAAATTTATCAAAGACATAATAAGCAAACGGTTATATACATTTCCTAGTGTTTATATGTAGGTTTTTATATCCACTAAATTTCCCCATGTGTTTTTAACTTTGAAATAGATGTTTCCTACTGAAACCTTAAGTTTCCATCCACCCAATAATTCGCTGATCTACTTGGAAAATGCCATCAGTCCCTCTAACTCCTATACCCACCCTCAGTTCTCAGTCCTCCTAATTTCTTGTTTGCTTCTGTGTGCTTCAGCAGAATGAAACAGACAATATCAGTATAATCAAAATACAGGAAATGAAACCATCCGGTGTCTGGGAATTGCCAGGCCAACCAGGAGTTAGAGGTATTAACAATAACGGCAGACATTGTCACCCCCTCACCTCTCTCAGAAACGTTCATAGCAGTGTCTGTGGTGATGGAAGAATTGTGGTTGTGAAGCCAAATATCACAGAGACCATCTTAATGTAATCATGTCGACCTCCCTGCTCTGGCACTCTCTGAATCTTCAACAGTCAGCACTTAGCTCTGGCGATGTGGAGAATGTGCATAAGAAATTGTTCTATCTCAGAAGGAGGTAGCCAGCAGCCAGATACTTCCAGATGTTAATGGCATCTAATTATAGGCATGCATGTAGGGTCCACTGCTGGGGCTCTTTATCCTGGGAGAAAGACAGCATTTACTTATCTGATGCTCACTGTGTCCTAATGTGTGCCACTATGAGATGAAGCCGTGGTGCCTGTCTCTGAGGAACTTACAGTGTTTGTCACTTGGTCTGTGTAATAATGACATGGCAATGTATGTCATTCCAGTGGCATTTCATATTCCTCGAGCAAAGAAATTCCTGTTGATTTATAGCCACAAGATTTGCCTGATGTCTGGTTTCTGTGAAACATATAGAATATGTACGACTGTTGCCTTCTAACTGAGAAAGTTCACGCATATACAGTATGTATGATTGTTAGCTTCTTCACACTGAGAAAGATCCAGGTTTTTGTACAATCCTTCCTGGACATCTTGCTTCCCATGCCCAAGGATACAAACTCCTGAACCTGTTAGGGTAGGTCCATCACTTGTAACTAGTGCNCCACTCTGTGACACTGAGAACTGGGAAGCTGTGGGGAGTGTGCAGGAGGCTATGGGAGTGTGCAGGAGGCTGTGGGTGTCTGTGCAGGAGGCTGTGGGTGTCTGTGCAAGAGGCTATGTGAGTGTGTGCAGGAGGCTGTGAGTGTGTGTGCAGGAGGCCGTGGGTGTCTGTGCAAGAGGCTATGTGAGTGTGTGCAGGAGGCTGTGAGTATGTGTGCAGGAGGCCGTGGGTGTCTGTGCAAGAGACTGTGTGAGTGTGTACAGGAGGCTGTGGATGTGTGTGCAGGAGGCTGTGGGTGTGTGTGCAGGAGGCTGTGTTAGTGTGTGCAGGAGGCTGTGGGGGTGTG
>LZPO01097128.1:303055-324159 GCA_001675575.1 Neotoma lepida
CAGGAGGCTGTGAGTATGTGTGCAGGAGGCCGTGGGTGTCTGTGCAAGAGACTGTGTGAGTGTGTACAGGAGGCTGTGGGGGTGTGTGCAGGAGGCTGTGGGGGTGTGTGCAGGAGGCTGTGGGGGTGTGTGCAGGAGGCTGTGTTAGTGTGTGCAGGAGGTTGGGGTGTACAGGAGGCCGTGGGTATCTCTGTGTCTGGTTTTTCTCTCTTTTGATTGTCTACATAAAAACCTTCCTCTGTGCACATATTACTTCCTGATCATCTTGTGAGTTTTGAGCAGCCTCACTAAGAAGACAACCCAGACAGCAGACTGCTTATTATCCAATGCCAGGGGCAGGGAGATGCTTGGCCTTGTTTCTTCTTACAAGTAATGAAGGTAAACTTTTTGCTCAGTTCTTGAGTTGCACATGTGTGTTGCAAAATATCACACTCAGGATCTCATACATGCTGATACACAGGGGCTCTGACGCTGAGCTACAGTCCCAGCTCCTACTTATATTCATTAAATAACTAGTTAAACTTTCACAATTTGCTTAAGACTCTTGCCCCTCTTTTGGCTCTAAACTTCCTCCATGCACTTCATGCTGTTTCCTAACCATTCCATAAGTTTTAAACACCACCCCTAAGAGGGAATCTAGACAACTTGTTATAATCCAGGACTGTGAAGAAGAAGCTGAGTTAGCTGCAAAAACACACAGAGGCACTGAAGAAAGTGTGGAGCGACAGAATCCTATCTGAAAAGGCCACATACCATCTCATTCAACTGTGGGGCATTCTGGAAAAAGCAAAACTGTAAAGGAGGTAAAAAGAAGAGTGTTTGGGGAGGCAGGGTAGGGTTCTGGAAAGGACAGGAATATATAGAGGCTAAACAATTAAGACCTGCCAGACCATGAGACTGCTCTGTAGGATGCTATAGTGATGACCATGTATAGAGCTGTCCAGACCCATAGAAGACACAAGACCAAGTGAGGTTACTAATGTAGCTGTGGACTCTGGGTACTAATGACATATCAATATAGGCTCATCATGTACATTGTTACAATGTACCACCATGAAGGGTAAAGGAATCTGGACAGATGGGAGGCTTATGGGATATTGCTGTACCTTCTTCTCTATGTTGCTGTCAATCTAAAACTTTCCTAAAAATAATAAAGTCATTTAAATAACTGAGGGGAAATGCATGCGCACACAGACAGGAAGTGATGTCACCACTCAGTTTTGCTTTCCCATTTCCCCTGGAGACAAAGACCTTGTTTGTCCTGGTGGCAGTGAGGCAGCATGTGTGATTCTCATGGATATCTATTTTTGCACTCTGGGGTGGTTGCCCCCACATACACAGGGCTGGGCTTGGAGGACAGCAGGCTTATGAATAAGACGTCTAATAACCCCCAAAGTGTCCATTCCTTTAGTACCATCTGCCCTGATTTTTCAATTCCTTCTCATTCCCTGAAAGGTTTCACAACATTTAAAACATTTTCAGTAACCTGAAACAAAGTCAGCATTTTCTGAGTTAACCCTTCCTCCACAAGAACAAAACTGGTGCCTGTTTGTCCTCTGGGATCTGGTTTCTGGGAGACAGTACTTAAGTTTGCTCGTTAACGGATACCTCAGTGGCATGGGAGTTACTTCCGGAGAAGTGGTAAACAGTGACAGTCCATCTTCCTAGAATTTTTCACCCTTACCCAGTGCAGCCTTTTGCTCCTGTCCCTGGAACCTACAAGGTTCCGACCTCCCATTCCCTAATGCCCTATCCAAGTCTAGAAGCTTCAAGACCCAATGTAGTCGTTCCTCTTCCTGGAGCACCCCCTGCCCCACCTCCTCCACACCTTAGCTCTTACTGCACTTCCTATGCCACCCTTGTGGAGGGCAATACTGCCTCATTTATGCTCTTGTTGACTCTTTGCACAGCCAGTTACATCTCTAGCAAGATTGTAGAGCAAGCATTGTTTGTGCCCCTTTCCTTTCCTGTGGTGTTAGTCATATAGCAGACACTTGGTTAGCTTTAGCTGATAAAGAACGCTTCCTTAGTGTCTCTAAATAAGCCATGAAGAATACAACTTGGGGATGCATTTCTCGCTGTCTTTCTTAGGACAGCAGGGGTAACTTGATTTGCTCTGTCTGATTTGGGGCACCTCTGGTTATCAATGCTTTGGGGCATCACATTTAGTGCCAGCTATATGCATCTCTGAGGAGTGAATGGAGGCTGACAGAGACAACTAATACATAAATGTATATTTAATATAACGGTTACTCAAGACAGATTAACATTATGGGTTCTGTATCTCTGAGAGCAGCTTAGTCCAATCGGTGATAGTGGGTTCTGTCTCAGGGAGCAACTGTTCCCAATCAGTGTAGGGTGGACTTANAGCTCTAGTGGTTGTNGTTGTCACATGNGATGGTTTTCTTGGTGAGGGGGCAGGGAAAGAGGCCACTGTCCTGTCCTTGGGGCTCCAATGGCTGTTCCCAGTCAGTGCAGGGTGGGCTTATGACTCTGGTGGTTGCTGGGGTCGTTGTGGGTGGTTTTCTTGGCGAAGGTTCAGGGAGAGGCCTGAACCTTCTGCCCGGTCCCTGGGGTTCCAGTAGTTGAGGGGGAGGGGCACGTAATGAGCCCGCAGAGCCTAGGGGTTAGAGATCTGGTCTGCAGTCCAGAGATGGGGTCTTACCTGTTCCCAGTCGGTGCAGGGTGGCTGTGTGATTGCTGTAATCTGGTTTAGTGGCTGGACAGTTCCTTCTCTTGTGTTCTCAGGTCGCTCTCTGCTCGCTGGCCAACTCTTCAGCTAATCTTGTTTCCCCAGATTGTAGATCTGAGATCTCTCCCAAATGGATCTCAGCTGACCAGATTGATCAGTAGGGCAGTTTCACCAACCCCTCCAAGTTGTTGGGCTCCACACCTTAGGCAGCTGGATTCCGGGTGTGGCCTCGGGCCAAGTGCTCAGGTCAGGTCTGGTGGCGTCCCACGGCGATGGCTCCTTCCTCACATGTTCTCCAAAGATTTTTTTTTAAAGTCTGATGGAACCACTTTATATACCAAAGGGAAAGTTAAATTAATGAAGATTAGGGCTTTCCAAATGAGCACTTGCCTAGAGACAGAATGTCATTTGCCCTCAATATTCCAGATTAACATTATGATGAATCTGCGTTGCTTGGCTAGTGCCAAAATAAAATAACTTACACTGCCAAGTCGCCTCTTCCTGTAAAAGGCTGAATATCTCTGGTATAGTTCACCTGCCTTTTTATTGGTCTATTCTNCCAGCTTGGACCAAACCTGCCATAGCTGCAGAATTGTAGCTCAGTTGGTAGAGTCCTTGCCTAGCATGCACAAAGCCTTGGGTTCCATCCCTAGCATTGTCCAAACCAAGTATGGTGGTTTGGGCATGCCTCAGCCCAAGGTAGAGGAAGGTAGAGACAGGAGGATCATGAGTTCAAGGTCACTCTCAAGCTACTTAGCAAATCCAAGGCCATGTATCTGTGATACATGAGCCCTTGTCTCAAAAGAAATATCTACCCAGTGGCAGCNGTCAGTACAGAGACTCAAAACTTGTTCGAGTGTTGAGAATAAGTGATTGTTGAATGCTCAGTCCTAAATGGGGCATCTGTAGCAATCCCCCTGACCAACAAGTCCTGGATTATCAAGGAAGAAGGGGCAGAAAGAATGTAAGAGCCACAGGATAGGGAGCAGGGCTGTGAAACACTGTCTTCTGGCCATGACATGGCCATTGCATCCATAAACTCACAGCAGCTGTGGTTACCTGCACAGGAAAGANCAAGTCAGTCAGAGTCCCAGTGCGGGTGGTAGACAGGCTCATGAAGAAGCCTGAGAAGCTGTTGGCAGTTGGTGTCTTTTGAGGAGGAGTCATTTTTCTTCAGGGATGTGGTCGGTAGTAGGTTGTCCATGCTCCAATGGACGTCTCCACACCTATGGGCATTCAGGCATCACTAATCTGACTAAGTCAGTTATTAAAAATAAAGAAGAAAAGGCATAAAGGGGAGGGTACTGGGAAGGTCTAGGTGAGTAGGAGAGGAGATTTGGGTTGGATATGATTAAGATACATTGTAGATGCATATGAAATTACCAAATAATAAATTAAAAGACCATTCCTTTAAAAAAAATCTGTCTTAGGGTGGTGGTGACTCATGCCTTTAATCCTGGCATTTGGGAGGCAGAAGCAGGCAGATCTCTGTGAGTTCGAGGCCAGACAGAGCAAGTTACAGGGCTACACAGAGAAACCCTGTTTCAGAAAACCAAACCAAAACAACAACAACAACAACAAAAAATCTTCCTTAACCAAACTGAGCAGCAATATCCATAACTAAAGAATACATCGGAACTGCGGATGAATGTTGTATCATGACTAACTTTGTTAGTAATGTACACATGTGATTGTGGAAAACCTTGTAAAATGCTAGACTTCAGAACACTCCCCATTTAGATATAGAGTCATGGTGGGTCAGAGAGCAAAGCACAGAGGTGGGCTGCAAACCCAGACAAGGATGTCCTTGGAGCAGGAATGGAACCCTGAATGGGCTAAATCAGCTACCAGGCTTTCTTCCAAAACCAAGCAGCAACGGACAGGACCTTGGCTTCTGCCAGCAAAGGCAGCTAGAAATGTTCCCGGCAAGATAAGAGCCTGGAGCCTGGTCACTCTTTGAAGCCAAAGCTCCTATTCCCAGGAGGATCTGGGAAGAATGATAATGGACCAGAAGCTAAAGCTGATACCTCAGAGGAAACTGCCCTAGGGTACCTCCCAACCAGAGCTCTAGTCAGCCTGCTCACTGTCGTCTCCCAGCATGGACCTGGAAGGTGATAACACCCCCAGTGAAACATCAGAGCTCTGTGATAATGCCCAGGGATGGCCCCCAGGGACAGATGGATGCAGACATCACAAGAGCACACTCAGATAGTGGAAAACCACCCCCTACTTCAAATGCACCTTTCCCAGATCGGGTGAAGAAAGCTGAAAAAACGCTGAGATCAAGCTGGGCTCATGCATAATCTCAGCACTCAGAAGGCCACAGTAGGGCACGTCCAACTTGCTCCAAGTTGGCTAATGAAATCTTTCTTCTTCCCAGAGCCCTCTCTGCACAGAAGTCCTGCCTATTCTCTCCTGCCTAGCTATTGGCCATTCAGCTTTTTATTAAACCAATCACAGCAACACATCTTCACACAGTGTACAAATATCCCACAACAGTTGCCTGAGGAAGTGGTACATTAGAAGTGAATTCTGGGTTCTCCCAGATCCGAGCAAGAGGATGGCAGAGTGCACCCTTCTAGGGAAGAGGGACCACAGGGCAGGGACATATGTCCATGGGAAGACAATGCTGGAGCCGCGTGAAGTAACATTGGAAGATATTTTCTAAAACTGAAGAGAGTTGAGTCCTTTGTGCCCAGCATGGAGCAGGGATGATCCACATGTATCCAAGATTAAAGTGACACTAGACAATCCAGGATTCAGGAAAGTCTCACCAACTACCATAGAGAAAGATAGGTCGCTCACTAAACAACTTTCCTAGACTGGCAGCAGGCATCTCACCAGCAAACAGGAGGAAACAGAATCGTGTTTTCAAATGCACAGGGGAAATTACTTTCAACACTGAATTGTTAAACTTTCCGACATACCAAACTATTCTTCAAGAAAGAAAGCGCCGTGCTGAAGCTACCCCAACTAAACAAAGTGGACACACAATGAAAGACTTAAATTAGGGTCAGCGTTTGTTAGGAAGAAGAAAGCTCTCGGCAGGAGAAGGGGGATGAGAGAGGGTAACAGGATGTGAAAAATGTATAAAATTCACTGAGAAAGAACAAAGATAATTTTTTAGTTAAAAATAAAGGAAGGTTGGCTCTGTGGCTAAGAGCACTTGTGGCTCTTCTAGAGGATCCAAATTTGTTTCCCAGCACCCATGTTGGGCTGCTCATCACCCACCTGTAACTCCAGCTCTAGGGGATGTGATGCCTTTCCTGGCCTCTGTTACAATGAAACACATGAGGCATGTGTGCATACATGCATATGTACACACACACACACACACACACACACACACACATCTATGTGAAAAACTTTTAAATATAGGTTTAAAGAAATGTTTTCTAAAAAGGATAAAAACAATAAAGTCATTTATTTTCAAATCTATCAGTTATGTAAAGTAAGAACAGGACATAGGCTATATGATGTCACTTAAGTCACTTAATTTAATGCCTTGGTCTCTTGAACTATAAAATGGGAATCATAAGCATACTGCCTTATGAGATTAAGGTGACAATTAAACCAAGCACAGTGACACCCACCTGGAATCCTAGCACTTATGAGGTAGAAACAAGAAGAGTGGGCATTCAGGGTCAACCTCAGCTACATGGGATGCTTGAAGCCAGCCTGGACGACATGATGCCTTGTTTAGTAAAATAAAATGTGAAAGTGACAATTCAAAATTAATCCTATGATACTAAAGCAAGGACAATTGCATGTTGAGCACAGCATACATGTGCTGCTGCTGTCACCATCAACACCATCATCATCCTCATCCCTAGGAGAGGTGGTCTTCATGCTCACACTGATAGTGCCCACACCTAGAAGGACTGGCCGTGACCCTGGGTGTCTCTCAGCAGGTGAACACCTGGGCACCATGTGCTTTACTAAGCCTTGTGTGCATCAGCTGGTTGTCAGCTTTGTGGGTCTGTCTGGTGGGCTCCAGTGTCCTTGTCACCCTCTTGTAGACACATCCTGTGCCACCAGGTCCATTTTGCAGTGAGTTCAGCTTCTTCCTCTGTAATCAGTGCCAAGACCTTTGTTGTCACAAGGTCCTTGCTCTTGCAGAATCACCACACACTGGGTTTCTAGCCTTTAAAGATACAGATGGGCTTATTCTGTTTTCCCTCTGTTTACATTTACTTACTTGTGTGTGCATGTGTAGAGGTCACTTCTCTCCTTCCACCTTGCGGGTCCCTGGGCTCAAACTCCAGACACCAGTGCCTTTATCCACCATCTCACCAGCCCCAAACCAACTTTCCCTGCATTATTAATTCCATACGTCATTACTCTGTGCTCTTTGGTTATTATTCGTCCTCTGAACTGTTGCTCATTGTCCAAATTGTTCCAAGTTCCTGAGCCTCTTAGTGAGGGTGACTTCTCTAATGTGATTTCAGGAGTACCCTGCCTCATCCCAGACAGTTTGCAACCTGTCTTTTCTGTATTGCACTCCTAGGAGCTGCTTGATGTTCTTACTCTATAGGCTTCTCCACAAAGCCCTGGCAGAGCAGCAGAGGGGCTCAAAATCATTCTCCAAGGCAGCAAATTACTTCATGAATGGGTTGCTATTGAGCGTTGTTTGTGTTCTCTCATCTCTAAAGAACGTGGGAAAGCTTCCGTGAGAGCCTCATTACATCAAAGCCAGTTATGCTAATCGTCCACGTAGTGCACGATGTGGGTGGAAAGAGCTGTAAACAAGAACACCAGGAACTGTTTCCGTATTTCTTCTTTCCAACGTTTCCACGGCTCATACACAAACGAAGACAGCATTGAAAGCCATCCAGTTCAAGGCAAGAAAGAAATACGAAGATTAAAAATATGAATATGAGGTTGCCATGACTCATTCCATGCCCTGACAATCCCACTGCTTTGTGTCAATCTTGGATGTGGTGAACAAAATCAGATATTTCATTTTTCCATAACATGGGCTAAGAATAAAATCTTGGTGGTGCTGAAATCAAATGTTATGTTCTCCAGGCAGAGGAAATGGACATTTATTGGATGTTATTGCTACTTTCCTTGCACTAATGACATTACAAAAGCTCTTTGGGTAATATAATTTGAAACTATTATTTCTGTATTTCAGGTCATGCAAGACAGGATCATCTGCCTTCCGAAAAGAGTGCAGCCTGATCAGAACCACTCTTCCATTTCCAATGTCTCTCAGGCAGTTATCAGTACCACCCCACTGCCTCCGCCTAAGCCCTCTCCAACCAACCCCTCCACGGTGGAGATGAAAGGACTGAAGACAGACCTGGACCTTCAGCAGTACAGTTTCATCAACCAGATATGTTACGAGCGAGCCCTCCACTGGTATGCCAAGTACTTCCCGTACCTCGTGCTCATCCACACCCTNGTCTTCATGCTTTGCAGCAACTTCTGGTTCAAATTCCCTGGTTCCAGTTCCAAGATAGAACATTTCATCTCCATCCTCGGGAAGTGCTTTGACTCCCCGTGGACCACACGGGCTCTCTCTGAAGTGTCTGGGGAGGATTCAGAAGAGAAGGACAACAGGAAGAACAATGTGAACAGGCCCACCACCATCCAGTCTGGTCCTGAAGGCAATCTGGTCAACGCCCAGTCTCTCAAGTCAATTCCTGAGAAGTTTGTGGTTGACAAATCTACGGCAGGGGCTCTTGACAAAAAGGAAGGTGAGCAGGCGAAGGCCTTGTTTGAGAAGGTGAAGAAGTTCAGGCTGCACGTGGAAGAGGGAGACATCCTGTACGCCATGTACGTCCGGCAGACCGTGCTCAAGGTTATCAAGTTCCTAATCATCATTGCGTATAACAGTGCTCTGGTTTCCAAAGTCCAGTTTACAGTGGACTGTAACGTGGACATCCAAGACATGACGGGCTATAAAAACTTTTCCTGTAACCACACCATGGCTCACTTGTTCTCGAAACTATCCTTTTGTTATCTGTGCTTTGTAAGCATCTATGGCTTGACGTGCCTTTATACCTTGTACTGGCTGTTCTACCGTTCTCTGAGGGAATATTCTTTTGAGTATGTCCGGCAGGAGACTGGAATCGATGACATTCCAGATGTGAAAAACGACTTTGCCTTTATGCTCCATATGATAGACCAATATGACCCTCTCTATTCCAAGCGGTTTGCCGTGTTCCTGTCTGAAGTCAGCGAGAACAAATTAAAGCAGCTCAATTTAAATAATGAGTGGACCCCTGACAAACTGAGGCAGAAGCTGCAGATGAATGCCCATAACCGCCTGGAGCTGCCTCTGATCATGCTGTCTGGCCTTCCAGACACTGTGTTTGAAATCACAGAGTTGCAGTCTCTGAAGCTAGAGATCATTAAGAACGTCATGATACCTGCCACCATCGCCCAGCTAGACAACCTTCAGGAGCTCTCTCTGCACCAGTGCTCTGTCAAAATCCACAGCGCAGCTCTCTCTTTCCTGAAGGAGAACCTCAAAGTCTTGAGCGTCAAGTTTGATGACATGAGGGAGCTGCCCCCCTGGATGTATGGCCTCCGCAATCTGGAAGAGCTCTATCTGGTTGGTTCTCTGAGTCACGACATCTCCAAAAATGTCACCCTGGAGTCTCTGCGGGATCTCAAAAGCCTTAAAATCCTCTCCATCAAGAGCAACGTCTCCAAAATCCCTCAGGCTGTGGCGGATGTATCCAGTCACCTCCAGAAGATGTGCATCCACAATGACGGCACCAAGCTGGTGATGCTGAACAACCTGAAGAAGATGACCAATCTGACAGAGCTGGAGCTGGTGCACTGTGACCTGGAGCGCATCCCCCACGCTGTGTTCAGCCTGCTCAGCCTCCAGGAACTGGACCTGAAGGAAAACAACCTGAAATCCATAGAAGAAATCATGAGCTTCCAGCACTTGAGAAAGCTCACCGTGCTCAAACTGTGGTACAACAGCATCACGTACATCCCGGAGCACATCAAGAAACTGACCAGCCTGGAGCGACTGTATTTCAGCCACAATAAGGTAGAGGTGTTGCCTTCTCACCTCTTCCTATGCAACAAAATCCGATACCTGGACNTGTCCTACAATGACATTCGCTTCATCCCGCCTGAAATCGGAGTTCTGCAAAGTTTACACTATTTTTCCATCACCTGTAACAAAGTTGAAAGCCTTCCAGATGAACTCTACTTTTGCAAGAAACTTAAAACTTTGAAGATTGGGAAAAACAGCCTCTCCGTACTTTCACCAAAAATTGGAAATTTACTATTTCTTTCCTACTTAGACATCAAAGGCAATCACTTTGAAGCCCTCCCTCCTGAGCTGGGAGACTGCCGGGCTCTGAAGCGAGCCGGCTTAGTTGTGGAAGAGGCTCTGTTTGAGACCCTGCCCTCAGATGTCCGGGAGCAAATGAAAGCAGAGTAGCTGATCTCTCATCAAAACGTGACTGAAATACGCTTCTACCAAATACAGTATAAAGAGTTAGGTCGTCCTAATGCCTTTCCTATATTATTTTTGGGGTTTTGTTTTTTGACTTTTTTTTGTTTGTCACACAAGACAAAATGTACACAAAGATTGAGTAAGGAGTATGTATTTTTTAATAAAAATTTAATTGTATTTTTTCAATATTAATATTTTAAAGTTTTATTTGTCCTGGAAGCTGTTATTATTTTCTACCAACAGGAATGGGTGGTTCCTTCTGGTTTTGGGTTTTGTTTTTTTACTTCAGTTCATTCTTGTGAAAGGAAAGGAATCGTAGATNGTGTGCATTTTGGCATATTTTAAATGGGTTAAGATAACTTTGCCAACACCATTTTTACCTTGTTTCTACTTGTCCGGGTCCTTGTTAGTATTGTCATCATGTGTACCAAGGAGTCTGTGCCAGTTATTTTAATATNAGCTGCCTTCTCCATTGGCCAATTTTCCACTCTGTAGTTCACATAAGTGCATTGCCACAGAGCATCACCCTGAAAATTCTCCCTCTTCCAACACTGTTAATTGTATTACTTCCCAAACAACAGTTTCAGTTAGCCTCAGATGGGCTTTTTAAATGAGTGAAGAAAGCAGTCCCCAGTGGTCACCATCCTTGTGTTCATTTATCAATGTTATTTAACTGATTTGTACTTTTACCAACATCCTAAAATTTGTCATTAAAAAAGTACAACCTCCCCCCGACCCCATCCACCGCAGTATTGCCATATGGTACTGGTGAGCAACCTTAGGGAAATTAGATTTATTTTAATATTCTAGCAGATAATTAAATTTTAAATCATAGAATTAGAAGCCTGTTTTGAGTAATTTAATCATTTTTGATGTCTTGATATGTGGCTGCATCCGATCGTAAACAATCTTGCTACTAAGGCACTCTGTTAAAAAGCTGATTTATTCCACCCAGGCCCCGCCCTCTCCTGGGCCCTGTGCAGCGATTATCAACACACTTTCCGCCTGCTGTACAGAACAGCCCAATATATACATACGTATAGTCATCAACTTCCCTCAAGCCTGCCCTTGATGCAAGCATGGGATCTCCTCAGCTCTCTGCTTAAAATCATATCTCACTGAAGTCGGNCCTTTCACTTTCCAGATGTGTGACTCACCTGTAAGTGTTGTCACTCAGCAATAATTCCTGCCTGGTGGCTGGCAATGCTTTTTCTTACCTTAGTCTTCCTAAAATCCAGCCTGGTGTGGAGACTTGAGCTACACAGCTCACTGAGTATAAGGAAAAACCTTAGTTCAACACTGAGTAGGAAGCGGATCTGGGGTCTGACATCCTTTTTGAAGAATATTCTCTTGCCCCCATGACCTTGCCCAGCCCTGTTTTCTTGTGACATGCAGACAAGCAGAAGGCAACTCTGGGAGGCACTGGGCAGNCACCTAGTCCTCATCTGACTTAAGATAGAGAGCTGTAGGGGTGTAGCTCAGTGACAAAGAGTTTGTCCAGCAGCATAGCCCAAAGCCTAAGCTCAGTTACCGGGCACTACGAAACAGAGACGACGGGAGCGATACTCACTATTTTGAGCGGATGAGGAATGAAGGACAGATCTGTGTGATGGGCTAGCCATGTTGAACAGTGCTTCTGTTTTCCCTTTAAAGTTTCAGTCATGATTTCTTTCATCCTGGAATTAAAATAATAATATTTTGAAATACTGTTATGGCCATACTTCTTGTATGAAGAAATAGTCAATTTTAGCATATGGAGATCCTGAGTATAAGTGATGTATCATGTTCAGAAACAGCGCTGTCTTAAGGAAGGAAGGAATGTATGGGCAGATTGTTATTGAGCACAAATAACCTGTTGTGGAAAGGTAAACCGAGTCAGTGAACACACTGTCTTGATTGTTAAAATTTATGGTTATTTCCAGCATCACCCTTCAAAGGGGATNTATTCAGGTTAAATACCATATTTATGCTGAAGTCTCTATGTGGCATTAACTGAAAGTCCCATATGGGTTCATAACTAAATCACCAATAATTCAATTTTATCAAGCTTCCAAAATAATGTGGTTTATTTTCGTAATGATTCTACAGGCTGACCCCCAACCTAAGTTGTAAATAACATCCAATAAATCGGTGTAATTTTGTGGTTTTATGTTTTAACCAAGAGGAAAATATTCATAGATCTTTCTATTAGATTTTATAAAACTTCCAAAGCCTCAAACTTAACTTTGAAGAATTTAAATTTTCTGATTCTGATCCTCTTTAATACAGTAAGGTTTTGTTCACATTCTCNAGTAAGATGCNTCCGATCACTATTTAGCCTTCCAATGGGAAACTCAGGTACCTGAGCTGCTGACTTTTCTAATGTCCTTCGATCCGACTCAGTGCACAGAGGCTGTTTGCCTCGCCTGTCACTCTGTTTTCCAAGTGCTCTTCCTGAGGAGGATCAGCCAGCTCTTTGTCCAACCTCTGATTCACAGCCAACTGCTGTATCAATCACAAATGTGCCATCTGTCTTCTCTACTCCAGGGGCAGCTTCAAGCTCAGGGTAAGCAGTGAAGTAACAGAGCACAGCTGTCTGGTGGTATCTGGTTGGAAGGTCCTGATAGAGCCCCACCTAAGGGACTGGCAAGATGGCTTTGTGNGTAAAAGGCTCTTGCCACCCAGACTAAGGCCCTGAGTTTGATTCTCAGGATCCACACGGTGGAAAGAGAGAACCAACTCCCATAAGTTGTGCTCTGGCCTCCACAGAGGTGCCGTGGCCTGAGCACCTGCACAAATGCACACACTAATTAACGTAATCTTTTTATCATAGAAAAACACACCTAAGAAGGTAACACCTCAGAACAGTATTGTGTTTTCTTGTTACAGAATTTAGTCTGGTTTTGATGGGATAAAATCCGGTGTCTACACCTGTAGGTTCTTCATGTTGCCCACCCAGCTCTTCCCTGCTGTTGTAATGAGCTCCGACAATTCCCTTGGCATCTTGAGCAGCAAGCAGGCTGCTTTTTCAGGCAGCTTGGGAAATGTCCTTGCCCCACACATTTTGTTCATTTTGATTGTAGGTCCCGCTTTGGAAGGGTCTGAGACCACTCGGACTCTTTTTTGGGTTTCTTGGAACAAAAGAAGTCCAGTTTTTTTACAGTATGCTAGTTTATGGTTTTAATTTATCTCACTCTCTAATCCAATTTCATACCAAATGCTCGATCAACAGTATTGGCATTTCAACAGTAACATTTATGGCTCACAGATACAAAATCCGTTAGCATTACTTTTGCAAATAACATAAATGTTGATGTAATTTCAGCTTCTCAGAGCGTAAGACTACATTACTGTTGTCCTGTGACTCCTGAATAAGATGGTGCTGAATAGAGTTTACACTGGGACAGAATCTCAAGAACAGGGTCATACTCAAGTGAGCAAAACAGTATGATGACTATGAGGAGACTTTCTAGAAGGGTCTGTGTGGTGTTTGCATCTTGTCTGTTTAGAGTCAAAGTAAGAAAACTTAAACAGTCTTACCTAGAGCCGCCATGAGTTTTTGGATTTAGCTCCCGACCTTCAAGCTTCTGATACTTTGATATCAGCCTTCCAAANAAGTATCCGCCCCCATCCCCCTTTCCCAAAGTCATCCACTAACAATAAGATGGCATCTTTATGTTTATCTGAGGGAGAGAGAAGAGCATCTCCCTCGGCCCCCTGATATATACAGGTTATATATCCCTCTGATATATAACCTGTACAGCTTAACTTATTGACAAATAGCAGCTACTATGTATTTAGGGTTTGGTTTGGTTTCTGAGCCAGGGTCTTGCTTTGTAGCCCAGGCTGACCTTGAACTTGAGAACCTCATGCCTAACCTTGCTGGGCACTGGATTACAGGTGTTCACCCCTGACCTGAATGGCTCCTAATGTATTTGTTTGTGTCTTCATTCACCTGCCATACTACTCTCTGGGGTTGACACTCCACNCCTTATGTGCTTGCTCAGTGTTTGTTTACATTTGTTTATGATGTTCATGTGCATTCAGACTGTCTAGTGCTGGCAAACTTCTTGGACTGTCAAGAAAAAGGACTGAGGGTTGATTTGTCATAATACATGTTCATGAAAGGAAATGTCTTAATGTTATTTGGCTATGTAGTGTATAGGAACAAAAATAAAGTCATTTTTGTAACTTAACTTGGGAATACGTCCTTTACTTACTTGTTTTTAGAAATCATGCTTATCTTTTGTTCTTAAACCACTACCAAGGTTCTCTGGGCTGCAGGAAATAGACTCACTCTTACCATTGGAGCTAGTTCCTATAATTGTGAATAATTGTTTCCTTCCTTAATTCACTGTACTGCATCTACCCAAGGTGTNCCTGGAGTTCCATTTGTGTAATTAGTGCTTTAATGTATAATCTGGAATTCAATTTTTGTACATTTGCCAAATGACATTGTACAATGGCTACCCAGCTCAGCCTTCAGTAAATACACTTACGGTTACTTAAAGAATGGTCCTGCACAGCCATCGAGGCATTCTCTAATTAAACACACACTTACGGAAGCCCGCTACATGACAATTCTACATACTGTTGCATAGGCATAAGAAAACAGTGGCTAGTATTGATAACTCTCATAGCTAAGCTGTCATCACACATATTTTCTGGGAAGAGTTATGTTGCTGGTAGTCATGTCTGCGGAAGNATGGGTGTGATGAATGACAGGGAGTGCGGTGGGAGGGGCTGAGTGAGTTGGTGTTTCAGAAGCAGAAGCAACTCAGAGCGCTACAGAGCTTTAGAGACAAAAGCCGACACCCCAGATTCCATATGTTGTGGCTTCAGAGCAGTGCACACAGCAGGAACAGACGCCGCTAGCTACTGCCCTCCACTGTTCCATCTTCCAGAACTTTCTTTCATAAGGAATATTAAGATAACTGAGGCTAAGCAAACGATGAGGTTAGTTACTATTGATGGCCAGCGTTTCATTTGGGAGGAAAAGAAAATGTGCAAGGGAAAAGTCACNAAAGTTCATTTGAGACTTGGCAGGGNTGTGTCTTAGTCACTTCTCTGTTGCTGTGACAAAACACCATAACCAAGGCAACTTACAGAAGGAACNGTTACTTGGCTTAGGGCTCCGTAGGGTAAGAATACACCATGGCAACGAAGCATGGTAGCAAGCCACCGGCATGCTGGCTGGAGCTACTGTGGAAGTTCCAGCTGCAAACAGGAAGCAGAGAGAAATGGTGAAGTCTTGTGAAACCTCAAAGCCCTCCCCAGGAACGTACTTCCTCCAATAAGGCCACATCTCTAATCCTCAGGCAGCCACCCACTGGGAATCAAACATTCAAATGCCCAAGACTTACGGGAAATGTCTCATGCAAACTGCCCCGAGGTACTTCCGGTCTGACACAGTGTAAATATGAGTGTCATCCTACATGAGAATGTAAAACACTTTGTTAGTCACATTTATTTTTTGCGTGTAACTCTATGACTACAGACTACAGTTTGGATTTCACATTTGAAAATATTTGAAAGGCCAGATATAATGGCTCAGGCTTGTAATCCCAGCACTCAGAACGCTGAGGAAGGTTGCTTCAAGTTTAAGGCTATCCTAGGCTATCTAAGTAAATTCCAGTCCAGCCTAGACTGCAGCACGGAATAGAAATAAGTAAATGTAAACTTAAACCTATTTGAACCCAGCAATGTACAAATAAGCGCCTGCATGACCAGGCATGCCACAAATGAGTGTTTTCTGAGCTTTAATATTTTATATAAATTATACAAAATAAGCAAAAATACTATCTACAACAAATGGCCCATTGCAATTGATGCAAATAGGAAAGTCTGAAAGCAGGTAAAATGTAGGCTGTCTCTCTTTTTTTTTTTTTATATCCCTTATAGAATTAATTTATTTCAAGTCAACTTACCCCCAAACAGAACTATTAGTGTGTTCAAAGCCAGGCATCATGGTTCACATGTATGATCTGACTTGGAAAAATGAGACAGGAGTTTATGATCTCAAGGCCAGGTTTGGCTTCATAGCAAGACCTTGTCTCAAAATTAAATAAACAAGTAAATTTAAAAGTAAATGTTTGGTGTACCAGGCTTTTTCTTTTGGGGCCACCAACCAGCTCCCAAATCATGACATGGAGACTTTTTTTTTTAAATGCTCAGCCTTAGCTCTTATTTTAATCTGTTTTTCTTTATCTACGTTTTGCCTCTGGGCTTTTTATCCTTCTTTCTTTCTGTATATTTTACTTTTTTGCTTTTTGTGTCTGGCCGGCTGGTGACTGCCTGGCTTCTGGCCCCAGGTGTGTCCTTCTCTTTCTTCCTCGTTCCCCTCATTCTTCTTCTTCCCTAGATTCCTCCTCCTACTAATTCTCTCTGCCCACCTATCCCTTTCCTGCCTAGCTATTGGCCATTTGGCTTTTTATTAGACCAATCAGGTGCCTTAGGCAGGCAAGGTGAAACAAATGCAACACATATTTACATTATTAAACAAATACAGCAAAAACAAATGTAACACATCTATACACACTTAAAATAATACTCTGCAGCATAAATAAATGTAACACATCTTTGCCTAGTTAAATATTCCACAACAGTTTGGATCTCATTGCAGATTTCAGGTATGTAGATCTTGAGAAAAGAGAGTACATGTTTCACATTCTATATTTAACCCACAGTTACAATTTAAAACATCAGCTTCCAAGAAGTGATTCTGTATAACCAGAAATTCACAGCATTTCCCTCCTTATGAGTTGTGAGGGTTCTTGGAATTCTATTGTAAGTTCACATAGACCGTGTGGGGTGACTGTTAAGGTCATATTCTCAGTGACANTTGTATGGCTTCAGACATCTTTCTTAGGCTGAGTTAATCCAAGGGTTAACTTTGAGACTAATTAATTCATTGAGACATAAGTGGTAAGAAGTTCAGGAGAGAGTTGACAGATTGTATTTGTGTGGCTGAGTTGTTTGCCTAAGTTGTGTTTCTTTGATAATCTTGATGTCGGTTTGACAGGGTTTAGGATCNTCATGGAAACCAATCCCTGTGCATGACTGTGAGGGGTTTTCAAAATGAGGTGAACTGGGTGGGAAGACTCATCCCAAAGATTGATAGTCTGGGGGCTGGAGAGATGGCTCAGAGGTTAAGAGCACTGGCTGCTCTTCCAGAGGTCCTGAGTTTAATTCCCAGTAATTACATGGTGGCTCACAACCATCTATAATGAGATCTGGTGCCCTCTTCTGGCCTGCAGGCATACATGGAGGGAGAACACTGTATACCTAATAAATAAATATTTTTTTTAAAAAAGAATAATGACTAAAAAAAAAAGATTGGCAGTACCATTCTATGGGCTGGAGGTCCAGCCTGAATAAAAGGGAGGAAGTGAGCTGAGGGCTAGCATCCATTCCTCTCTTCTGCTCCCTGACTGTGGACTCAAAGCGGCAGCAGGCACCTTCTGCTCCCGCTGTGCCTCCCCCGACATGGCCAACTGCACGCCCTGGAACAGTGAGCCCAAATAAAACCCTTTTCTACCAAATAAAAATNGTTTCTACCGNGTGCTTTATCACAGCCATGAGAGAAGTGACTGGTGTGATCTCTTTATAATTTAGACTTCTTTATGAAAAATCCTTTATAGGGTAGTCAATCCCAACCAATACCTGAAAAGCCACGAGCAGTACTCTAAACTGTCATGTCGTGGGGCTTTTCTGTGAACATGCGTAGTAGGAAATCAGCTTGTTTAGAATCAGANGGCTGTTTTTATCTGCTCTCTCCAGCTCCTCTACTCTGTATCGTGACTCAGAAGCGTTCCTGGTAGTCACACTCTGAGACTCAACAGCAGCCTCAGCCTGATGATGGACTTCACTGTTTTATGCATCAAGAAACAGATAGGATGTTGGCAGCCTTTGGGTCTGTGAGCTCATACTGTAAAAAAAGAAAACCAGATATTCGGCTTCAGACCCAACAACTCCATCTGAATATTTACCTCCATAAATGTTTAAGTAACATGTAAAGGATCACATTGCACACACAAACACCACCAGAGGAGTTAAATGCCTATTTAACTACATAAGCTTTGATGTGGGGTGGCAAAAATGATGCTGCCACTTGCTTAATAGGTGACCTCCTATTATTTAATGTGCTGTCCAAAATTTAGAATTTGGAGTTTAGTTCAAATGCTGATGTTTAAAAAAAAAAAAAAGTCTCAACTACAGCAAACCAGCTAGATAATATTATTACATAATCTAACTCGGAAACTTATAGTCACTACTAGTTCTTTCAGTTGCAGATCTGATCAAGATCCTGTATCAAAAATAAAAGTCCAATAAACAAATAAAATAAAATTTTAAAATTAAAAAGCTGGTCATGATGGTTCATACCTCTAAACTCAGCACTCAGAAAATGGAGACAGGAAGATCCCAAGTTTGAGACCAGCTACATAACAAAACCTTGTCTCAGAAACAAAATAGCCTAAAAGTAACTCTAAAGCTTTATGACGTTATTTTCTGTAGCACTGACCACACTATGNGGACAGTTACCAAACATAGCTTGTATCTCCCTTTCTCACTCAATTGAGAGGCCTGGATGAGGTTCTATCCATAAAGGTCCATCAGTCTTGCTCACACTCCCTCGTTAGTGAGTTTCTTAAAGCCTCCACGGTAAAGGAACACAAACTAGGAGGCAGAAATGGAAATTTAACATCACGGAGAGAGAGTCTACATTGGCGGTCTCCATCAGGTCTCTCCCCTCAGAGAGGGAACCCTGCTAAAAAAGGGGAACCATGGAGAAGAAGGGGAAGAAAGATTGTAGGAGCCAGGGGAGTCAAGGANATCTGGAGAACATGACCCACAGAATCAACTAAGCAGGGCTCACATGGGCTCACAGAGACTGAAGCAGCAAGCTTGGGGCCTGCATGGGTCTGCACCTGGTCCTCTGGGTAGACGTTGTGACTGTTAGCTTGGTGTTCTTGTGGGACTCCTCACTGTGGGAACCGGTGTCTCTGACTCTTTGCCTGCTCTTGGGANNCTTCTTCCTGTTGGGTTGCCTTGTCCAGCCTCCATATGAGNGCTTTTGCCTTGTCTTACTGTATCTTGTTTTGTCCNTGTTTGGCTGTCATCTCTTGGAGGCCTCCTGTTTTCTGAAGAGGAAACAGAGGGGGAGTGGATTTGGGGGAGAAGGGAGGTGGAGGAGCTGGGTGGAGTCGAAGGAAGGGAAACTGTGGTCAGGATGTGTTGTATGAGAGAAGAATCTATTTTCAATTAAAAAGAAGACGAAATTTAACATCACAGTTTTTTCACTTGGTTTTGGTTTGGGCTTTGTTTGGGGAGTCTCACTGTGTAGCCTCGGCTGGCATTAACTCCCTGTGTAGCCTCAGCTGGCATTGAGCTCAGTGGTCCTGACTTGGTTTTCTAACTGCTGAGACTGTGAGTGTGCACTGCCACTCCCAGCTTCTCAGTTCTGCATTTGGCACATCTACAACACGGCTGTGTTTCTGAGGACTGCGAGGGGTGTGGTGGTTTTTGAGAAGTCCTTGGTGGCCCTTGACTCATAGATGCATCANCCCCATCTCTGCTTTCCCTTTCATTCGGCACTTTTCAGTGTGTGTCAACATCTATGTCCAAATTTTCCCTTTTGTAAGGACATGGTATACTGGTTTCCTTTCTGTCGATGTGATAAAAAAATACCCTGGCAAAAAACAACTTAGTGGGCCAAGCATGGCGTTACATGCTTTTATTCCTAGCACTTAGTAAGCAGAGGCGGGCAGGTCTTTGTCTAGTCTACAAAGAGAGTTCCAGACTGGCCAGGGTTATATAATGAGGCCCTGGATTTTTTTTTTTTATTTTGATTATTTTTTTAAAAGAGGCTAAGAGGGAAAGTGTTTGTGTTAGCTCCCAGCTCCCGGTAGGTGGTAGGAACCTAAAACAGCCGTACCACATCTATAATCAAGAATAGAGAGAAGTGGGTACGTGATGCTCAGCAGTCTGCTATCTCACTCCTCTCTCATACAGTTTGTGACCTCCTGCCTAGGGAATTGTGCCTCCCCCAGTGGACTGAGTCTCTCCACATTAGTGCAGGCGATCAAGACAATCCTCTACAGACATGCCCACAGGCCAGCTTGATTTAAGCAATCCCTCACTTGGACTTCCTTCTCAAGTGATTCCGCATGAAGTCAGGTTGACAATTAAACCAACCACGACACATGGTGAAATTAGATTTCTGCAAACACTATTTTCACAGAGGATCTTAGACTTGATCTTCATCAAAAACCTACCTTCTTGGTATGGAGAGCAGGGACTTCAACCCCTAGAAGATGTGCAGACNGAATTAAATCTGAGATGCTGGGTAAGATATTTTTCTGTATAGATAAATTTATCCTATTAGAAACAGAAGTTAGATCCTTGAAGACTGCTAATCCAAAAGTTTTCAAATAGCGTTATGGCTTAGNGGTTAAAAGCATGTGCCACTCTTAGACAAGATCTGAGTTTGATTCTAGCATCCACACCCAGTAGCTCACAACTGCCTGTAACTCCAGTTCAAAAGAATCTGACACCCTCTTCTGGCCTCCTTAGGCAACTGCACTCATGTNCACATATACACAGTTACACATTCATATGCATAGTTTAAAAAAATAAAAATAGGGGCTAGAGAGATGGCTCAGCAGTTAAGAACACTAGCTGCTATTCCCAGCACCCACATGGTGGCTCACAACTGTTCCAGGAAATCCAACACTCTCACACAGACATACATGCAGACAAAACACCAATGCACATAAAATAAAAATAAATAAATATTCTTTTAAATATAGTGTTCCAACAGGCTCTAGTTCTCCATCTTGGGAAAACTCTGGAGCACAAAAGGTTTCTGGTTTTATATCTGTCCTAATTAACAGATACAAATGTGTACCTGTTTTCATATAGTAAGCCAGTCCAAAATGTCACAGTGTAAAAAAACTATTTTATGACCCTTATACTCTGTCAGTAAATTTGGAGAAGATACGGTGAAGA
>LZPO01097128.1:354026-368128 GCA_001675575.1 Neotoma lepida
TTGAGCTGCATTTCTAAGCCAGAAAATGCACTTTTGAACCGTAGCTTATTACCTTCGTATTAAAGGACTATTAATCAGCCCACCTTGGCAGCTGAGAATTAAAATGAGCGTTAAAGATGAAAGGCAATAATTCGCTTGCTAAATGAAAGAGGAGCTGTGGTTCCGAACAGATCATCTGTCACTGAAAGCAAATTACCCCCTGACTAAACACCAGTAAACACGGGGCCAGAAGCCTCCACAAGCCACAGGTTCCTAAGGAAGGAAGCAGCTAGAGAGGGCACGACAGACGCCGCCGAACGCAGACAGGTCTGTGANGGCCAACGGTGGCAGCCCTGCACTACCAAATACAGAAGCAGGAAGGGATTTGCAGGAAGTGCTCGGTAGCTTGAGCTGATAGACCGGAAGCTCCCACCCCCACAGCAGCCCAACCTCCCCTGTGAGCCTGAAGGAGTTCAACAGCCCAGCCCAGGTGGCAGCAGCTAGAAGGGGCGTTTGTTGTTGCAACACAGGAAGTATTGGCAATTGCTGTTAGAAGGGCTTTTGGTTGTATTCAATCTGGAAGTTTCACACTTCCTCTCAAAAAAGCCAAGGATTTGAAAACCACTTTCATCTCTGCAGCCATGGAATGGAGTCCATGCAAATCTCTAAGGGAGATGCCGTCCCCAAGCCGCAGCTGGGGCCAGTGTCTGCAGAGAGAAGCTCTGACAGACAGATGCAAGCCCCGTGATGGCCAAGAGCTTGTAACTCTGCAATTAGTCTGTGACGTCTGGGGACAAGGACTGAGCCATGGAGGTGGAAAACCCGGGGCCCCTCTGTTCTTAGCCAACAAAAGTCCCTTGGGCTAGGGGTAGCACTCAGATGGTAGAGTATGTCGTCACCACTGCAGAGATGGGTTGTGGCAACATGCCTGTAATTCTAGCACCAGAGGTGCTAGAGGTGTAAGCAAAGGGATCCGAAGCTCAGCTTCATCGTCAGCCACTGGAGGCCAGTCTGGGGTGTGCGGTGAGGGTGCATCGCGAGACCCTATCTCAAGGGCAGAGGCAGTTGCAGGAAGGAAGCATGACTGATTTTCGCTTTGGCTTGGGGAATGACTTCAGCAAAGAACAGACAATAGATGTTGTTAGTCCCATGAGCACAATCATTTCTATAGCCCTGAGTCCTACCCCAGGCTTTTGTGATCCCCAAGTAGGGAAGCTGTGGGCTCTCCCAGTGTTAAGAGAATGTGCATTGCAGGTGGCCAGCTGCTAGGTGAGCTCTGCAGTCCTCCACCCTTGTCAGCTCTGGGCCCNCTGCGGTCTCNCCAAGTGTGAAGGAACTGTTGATGGGGGAAGAAGAGGCCACAGCTACACTTTGCATTTACATAGGAACATTCCAGTATAAGTGGCAAGGGGTAATGGACAGAGGAAAGGAGGGGTGAACAATAGTGGGGGGTAGGGTGGGGAGGGAGTCTTCTCTGGGCTGGGATGAAGTCATTTCCTGAGCCAGAGCTGACCGAGGATTTCACTATTTTCCTAATAGGGAAGCAGGGGGAGTTAGAAGGTGGTAAACGCTACTTGAAACTCACTTTGTAGCCACCATTCTGTCTTCATCAACAGAGCACTCCAGGTCAGATACTTTATAATAAACAGAAATGTTCTACTGGCCCAGAAATCCAAAATGAAGGGGCCAGCACCGGTGAGAGGTGTCTTGCTGCAATGGTAGCATGACTGTACAGCCCCACGGGGCAGAAGGCCAAGAGGTGGGGAAGTAAATCTCTGTTGAAGGAACTTATTACCGCAATAATGACACTGGGAGCTAGGCACCAGATACACAATCCCAGCCCTAGGCTAGGAAGAAAGATCAAGAGTTCAAGGCCAGCCCAGGCTACACAGCAAACCTTATCTAAAAAGTAATTATAATAAATAAATCAATAAAACATCTTTTAAACGCATGGAAGACTTTATCCACTAGCTCCCTTAAGTCCTCCCAACACGCTTGGGATTACTGTCTGAAATTAAGNGTCCAGAACACACTTTTTGAAGAACAAATTTAAACCACATCATATCCTTCACTAACCGGTACAGTCGACCGTTACACGATACGATTCTCCTGCCACACGCAGGGTCTTTCTTCACAAGTCTCGTGATTGCCCCAGGTAAAGAACTCTGAGAGACTGCACAGAATCGAGCAGCGTGCAGCCTCACACATCTGTGTTTGGGAGTGGAAGTGGAGGCAGGAGGATCAGGAGTTCAAGATCATCCCCAGCAACATATTGAGTTCCAGGGCTAGTGGAGCCTATGTGGGACCTTGCCAAAAAAAAAAAAAAAAAAAAAGTTTGAGGTAAATTTTGGTTGGGAAACTGAAATGAAGGTTAATGCATGATATCTGGGACACTAACTGAAAATAAGACTGATTGAGAAGTAAGNGNTTGGCCGGAGGAAGTGGTGGCATTGAGGGCTTGTTCTGGGCTGTGGAGAAAAAGGCTTGGGATCCAGAGAGAGAAAGGTAGGTTGAATGACTTTTGACAAAATCATCTTTCGTTACCCCTTCCTCCTCTCCCTCACACTACTCCTCACAGTGCTGGGGAGAAGTGTGCTTTGACATACTCCCATCCAGCAAAGCTGAGGTGAAGATGGATTTTACTGAACTGACCCCTCTGGCTCTCACAGGCTCAAAGAGGACACTGCATTGGCTCTGAGGACAACTTCTGAGTCCCAGGAAGCTGCAGCCAGCCCTGAAGAAGCCCATGTGGAGTTGAATCTACTCAGACTCCAGGATTGTAGGTAGAACAAAGCTCACTAGGCAGTGTAGTGTTCATGTGGAGTTTCTTTCCTGCAACCAGAAAGGTGTTTGCGTTGGCTGAATGTGACTCTGTATCCTAGGGTCAGGTTCTGGGGCTGGGAGAAAACACACAGTCCTTTCTTAAAACTGACCTGGACTGAAGCAACTCCTGTCAAAATCTCAACAGGTTTCTGTGCGGGATTAGACAGATTTATAAGGACAGGAAACAGCCAATGGGAGTGAGGGAAAATACTGTAGAAAGAATCATTCTTCCCAACATTGACATTTGTATGTAGCCACAGCATCAAGACAGCGTGCATGGAGGAGGGGAGGGAAAGAAGATGGATGGAACAGAGCACAGAACCCAGATATAAGTTGGGGTGCGCACGCTTGTGATCCCAGCACCTGGGAAGTGGAGGTGGAGCCAGCCTTAGCTACACAGTGAATGACTGAATAACCTGGGAATGTTCATGTATTCTGAGTGTTGGCTGGAGTAAGTGTAAGCCAGTGGAGAAAAGACTGCTTTTCACCCAACGTTCCTGGAGCCACTCACCCTGAACCTTACACCTTACACCCAACAGATTCAAAACGGATCCTGGACTGAAACAGCATGGAACTGTAAAACTACTAGAAAAGAACACATCGCAGGAAAAAATTGGGGGGGGGGGGGACTAGGAGTAGAGTTCTTAGATTCAAGACCAAAAGTACAATCCATAAAAGGAAAAATTTATACACTGGGCCTCATCAAAATTAGAAATATTTGCTTTGTGAAAAATCCGGTAAAAAGGGATGAAAAGACAAATTACAGAGTGGAAGAAAACATTTACAAATCATGTCTGACAAAGGCCTTGTGTCCAGAATACACAAAGAACTCTTAAAACAACATTGGAATCCTCAGGCCCTAAGTGGTGATGTTACCAGGGTCAACCTCGTAGACCACGGAGCTAGAGTCAGCAAAGATTGGGAGANGGACCCCAGAGANCTCGTGAGGATGCGTGCGGAACCCTCCCTCCCTGCACCAGGATGNGAGCCCTCACCGCATACCAAATCTTCTGGNATTGTGTCTGAGGCTCCCCGGGTCTGCAACACTGAGAAAGAGATGCCAGCCATGTATAGGCCCCACCTATGGGATCCCATCTTAGCAGCTAGATGAAGGCAAGAACCCACAGCAAAGCCCACACCATTCATTCCTCAGTGCTCTGTGGACCACTGGACTTGGGATCATAAGGGGGTGTGGGGTACAATAAAAACTTCTGTGTCCTACCCAGAATTATGATTCAGTGTGCTTGGATGGGACCTGAGAAAACTGTGTGAGCTGAACAGAGTGGCCGAGGCCTCTAATCCTAGCACTCAAGAGGCTGACACAAGAGGAATATTGAGAGCTGCAACTCAGTGAGTTCAAGGCTTTCCAGACTATATAGNGAGATGCTATGACAGAGAGAGAGAGAGAGGAGAGAGGAATCCAGCACTGCATCGTAAGTGCCCTGAGGTAGTGAAGGAAGGCGGAACAACCAGTAACCAATCTGACGTAACTATGAACAATCATTTCTAAGAAGCAACCTCCATCTTGATTGCTAGGATATACACTTGGTGGGAATGTGTCCTACTCACACGTGAATGCCTAAATCCTCAAGAACCTGCTCTTACAGAGACATTTTAATTAAAAAAGAAAATGAAAACATGTTTTTGAAAGTTTTTATATTTATGCCAAAATAAGAGCATGTGCACTCAATGGGACCTGCTCATTATAACCTGTATGAGCCCATGGCAAGCCATATTCTTTTNGGGTGGGGATAGATTTTTTGGCATCTAGGATGCATTCATTCTGCAACTTAACCCGAGTCTTTGAAGCTTCTCTGAGTTGAGCCTTCAGAGAAGCAGAAACCCCTTGGTANTGTCAATGACAATACTTTCTACCAACTGCTTTCACAGCCAATGCACATAAACACACACACAGGTCTCCCTCCTGCCAAACCCCGAATCATCCACCTGGCCACTGCACCATCCTCCTTCCAGCTTGAGCTGGATCCCCAGAAGGCAACAAGCTTGAACTCAGAGACAGGGACCGGACTGGGTTCATCTGAGCAGTACCTGAGTAAGAGCGTTGTGATCTAACCTCTGAGAGATGTGGACAGCATCCAGGCAGACAGAGAAGGAAAAATGGCCTCAGGCAGGTTAGGTAGGCAACTGTCAGCTCTCCACTGTGAAAGGTTNGTCAAGGGAGAGAGGTCAAGGCCAGCCCAGAAGAGATTCGGNGAGGAGAAGGGGTGCAAACAGGTGGTAGTGAGATGGCTCAACTGTTAAGAATATTTGCTGAGTTCCAGGACAGCCAGGGCTACACAGAAAGACCCTGTCTTGAGCCCCGCCCCCCCCNGAGTTCCAGGACAGCCAGGGCTACACAGAAAGACCCTGTCTTGAGCCCCGCCCCCCCCAAAAAAAAAACAGAAAAGAAAAAATTTGCGGCTATTTCAGGGGATCAGAGTTAAGTTCCCAGCAGCCACATCAGGCAGCTCACAACAGAATCTAACTGCAGTTCCAGGAGCTCTGATTTCTTCTGGCCTCCACAAGCACCCCCACACATATGCATATACCACACATACACATAAATAAAAAGAGACATCTTTTTAAGGAGAGAGACAGGTGTGGAGAACAGGAGACAGAGATCACACCACTGATCTTTAGGGGAATGACAAGCTCACACCTGGAGTTTTATGGTAGACTTCCCTGGCCAAAGAGATGGCTGAGAATCTTCCCTGCCCACCATGTAGGCTNGGTCCCAGAATTTTTGTGTCTTTAGCATATCATGTTGGTCAAAAGTGATGAAGGGCTGATAACTGGGGGAAGCAGACTTCATCTCACTTCCTTTCACCTCTTCATGACTTGTTTCTTCCTTGGGCTAAACTCAAGCAACAAACATCAACATTCCCTTGTCCCCGATGGAATGGGAACATGTAGACTACTGGAGAATATGCTCACTAACCAGCTCCACGTTCAGGAGACACCACACACACACATTTACACACACTTGTACCACTTGTAAACACACACTATATGTGCACCCCACAGTCTGCACAGACAAGCCCCAGAGATCACTGGCAGCGCAAGGTGCTGTGCTCTGCTGTCCTGTGCCATCTAGCCTGGCTGCTCCGTGATAGCAAACCTGGGAAAGGAAGGGAAGCTGATTAACTGCTAGGCAGGTCGAACGCCCACCTCGTAGAGAAAGGATGCTAGTGATTTCCAGAACCCCTGTCTCTCTTAAGCCTTGTCTGTTAATGGTCCCTGCTGTATTTGGTAGGCAGCTGTCTTCCCATTTATCCTGTTGCCCCAAAGCCACCGTGAACCCTGCCACACACTATCACTCATCCCCGCATCGGAGGCCCAGTTCTCAGCCGTTGCCAATCTAGTGAGAGACACCCCAAGTTTTAGTGGATTCAGAGCCCCAGTTTGGGGTTAAACAAGCAGCCCCCANGCCAGCCTGGCTTGGATTTGAAATGCAGTCCATGTTCGGAAACCTTGCTGCGGTTTGGACTCCAAACGAGGCTGGGAAGCCCTCTAGTGGCCATGAGAGATACAGCAACAGCAAGGAAATAACACAATAACCGATTTTTCGAGGCCCTCTCTCCGTCAGTCCCAACCTCCTAGGCACCAAGTCACTCCCCCTTCTCAACAGTGTCTTGTCGCCACAAACCCGCCCGTTCAGTTGCTCTGCAATCTCTGTTTCCTAGCTCTCCTCCTCCAACGTTTCTGGATAATGTATCCTGCACCTCGGGCCGAGTTTGTCTTCTATCCAGGGGTGCCTGATCTCCTGTGGCCCCTTAGAATCTCCTGTGCTTCCGGTTGTGTAGAGCCATGATCTTCAAATGTGGAAGTGTGGGGAGGTGGGTGGCCTTCTTGAAAGCCATGTCACTGACCCAGAGCAGGTATAGCTCACACGGGCTGTCCCAGATGAACCACTGACACTGAAGGAAGCCGAGGTGTCCTAGCATTCATGCACACAAGCAAGGGAAAGACTGAAAACNCCAGTCCGTCCAGCTTCTGAGCCCTCGGCAGGCACGCCTTGAATTTCTTTTCCAGTGCTAGACTCAAGCTGCTCTGGTTAGAACCCCAGCCCACAACTGTTAGTCACNCAACTAGAAAAGGTTCTGAATTCTTAGCATCTTTACAAGGTGGTCATGGAGACTGAAGGAAAGCAAGTTAACTGATTTAGCAGGCCTTGTCAGTCCATGCTCTGTGACTGGNAGCTGTGGCTTCCAGGCCTCTGGCTGGTTTGTTCTTGTTCTGGCCAGGGCCTGGTGCCTTCTGTGCCTTTTGGCATTTGACACTGAGTTGGCCCGAAAAATGACCTCTCCCTACTCTTTGACATCCTTTTCTTGCTCGTCATTTCCCTCCCCTTAGGGACTGCCTTAGCAGGGCTAGGGCCATCTATGTCAGGCTAATTTTCATAACTTTATAACTGACAACATGCCATAGAAACACATGTGGTGTTTTCTTGTGCATGCAATCTTGTTGAAAAATTACACTTACATATTTATGTGTTACTGGAATCACTCCTTACACTGTTTGGCCTTTTTCTTCTCTGCATAGCTAGACTGTACATTCAAAATACTTCAGTGTTTCATACTTTTATCCTATAAAACTTATGAAATACAGGGGCTGGAGAGATGGCTCAGTGGTTAAGAGCACTGGCTGCTCTTCCAGGGGTCCTGGGTNCAATTTAANCATCCACATGGTGCTCACACCTGTCTGTAACTAATCCCAGGGGACCCAATGCCCTTTCCTGGTGTGTAGCTGTACATGCAGACAAAACACCCATACACATAAAATACATAAATGAATTATGTTAAAACTTATCAAATACATCTTCACTGTGTTACCTAATAAAACTGCCTCAATATAACTTACAAATGACTGAGACTTATGGTGGTATTAGCACAGTGAGTCCTCATCCCCTGAAACAGATCTCCAGGAATCNTCTTGGGATCTTTGATCATCCAATTTCTACAACATCCCTACAACATTCATTTCTACAAGGAAAAAAAAAACTTGGTCTGTTACATGGGACCTGTCTCACCAGCCACAAAAGCCTACCAGCAGGACATTGTTATCTGTACTTAAATGATGTCACCACACTCTGAGAGTCTTCAAGTAGAATGGTATCTGGGTCAAAGGTTAANGGGTACATTTTTTAAGGGTGTGATTATGCTGTCACTCACGGCGTCTTTAAAGCTTAGGCTATAGATTAAGTGTAAAAGCACTTTCAATATTTTGACATTGATCAACTTTTCCCTCTGCAATGCACTAAGCACCTTCTAAAATCATGCACATGCAAGTGTGCACGAGCACACACATGCACACACACACATACACGCACATGTGTGCGCACACGTATGCACTGGCAGATGGCGGTCTTATACATTGCTGATTCAAGTTATTCAACTTGGTACCACTGCTCTGGAAATCTTTAACGGTTCATCTACTGATGCAAACATGCCCCATCCCATGTCTCCGAGTAGATCCAACAGGAGGGAGCGCCTATGTCCACCAGCAGACACAGACAAGAGTGTGAGGCTTTGTTTGATTTGTTAAGGCAGAGTCTTGCTCTGCAGCTCACGATGTTCTTAAATTCACAATCCTCCTGCCTCAGCCTGAAACTTTCAGTGTATAACAGTGTATAACAGTGCTGAGAGGTTTTATTCATATCCCCCAAATGGAAACAAACTAAATATTATGTTTTACAATCAATTGTAAAACATAATAAATTGCAGTACTTTATANAAATAACAATTGGATAATCTACAGCAATAAAGAATGAGTTACTCCTATTACTCATGAATGGATCAAAGGTCTAATATTGAGCTAGGAAAGTCAGACAGTACGTATGATTTAATTTATCCAAAATTCAAGAAAAACAAGACTTCAGTGACAGAAGTCAGAACAGACCTCTCCATTCCCTAACAGGGAACTAACCATATCTCTCTAAATACAGTGTCGCTGGTACCCATCTTGCTGGACCCTAAGAGAACCACAGATAACATGTATCGCCGGTTCTCAGCACAGACTACTGGCTGAACAATCATACTTTTACTTTGTGACACACACACACACACACACACACACACACACACACGTTTAAGTTAAAGAGTTGCTAAGTAAAAGGATAGTTTTGTTGATAGTCAACCCTAAGTTCTAATTGCTTTTGCTGTTGGAAGCCTCCCAATGGCTCTTCTCCTTCTTTCTCCTTTACTGTGTGTGTGTGTGTGATATGTATTTGTATGTATACGTGTGTGTGGATATATGTGTGTGAGATATGTGTTTGTACATATACATGTGTGTGTGTATCTATATGTGTGTATATGTATAGATTTTACCCAGCCCTGAAAGATCAACATAACCAATTTAAGTTGATAATGGTGCTCCCCACTCTCCTGCCCCTTTCCTATGTGCTCCCATTCCCAGTTCCCCCTTGTGGCTAAGGGAATTTGTGTCCCTGGTTTGGGCCAATGAGACTTGACCAGGAGCTCTGATGGGAAACAGTTGAGAGAAGAACTCTTTGCTTCCGGGCAGTAGCCCAAATGGAGGCTTCTGGTAGATGACATGAGTCAAGAGAGCAAGGACGCCTCTTCCTCTTCTGCTCGTGTGACTTGTCTTCTGCAAATCTTCATCCATACCCTCTGGTACATCCATTNTGATAAACAGTAATGAGAGTGTGCTTTTACTCTGTCACNAGAGAAAATAGAAGATTAAAATGACGGAAGGAAAGGGTTTGCCCTACAGTCCTACAGTCTCTAGTTTCCAGAGCTTGAAGAAATAATTATCTGTTTAATCAAAAAATGTTTTCACTCTTAAACAAAAGGACACTGACACACATTCTCTCCAGACGTCCCATTCTCTGCCTCCCAACAAACAATGCCTGGAGCTGTGACGATCATATTTTGACCACAAAATAGGACCCAAGGAAGAGGGAGTGTAGAGAGAGTGATGGGAATGTCTTTCTAAAAATGTGTTGCTCTGATTGGTTGATAAATAAAGCTGTTTGGCCAATGGTGAGGCAGAATAAGGTTAGGCGGGACATTCGAACTAGGGGAAGAGAAGCAGAGAGCAGAGCTGGCCAGACGCCATTCCGCCATCTAGAAAGCAGCAGCATGTAACGGCACACAGGTAAAGCCACGTGGAACACGTGGCGACAGAGATTTATAAAATGGGTTAATTTAAGATGTAAGAGCTAGCTAGCGAGAAGCCTGCCAGGGCCATAGTTTAAAAATGATATAAGCCTCTGTGTGTTTATTTGGGTCTAAGCGGGCCGTGGGAGCCGGGCGGGGAAACNGGACAAACTTTCGTCTACAAGAGAGACTGGCTAATGATCTAGATCCATAACAAAGTAATAAATCCTGTTCTGTGTAACTATCATTCACAACAGCTGGTGGCATAGTTAACGAGTCACTGGAGGAAAGAAGTCTGGAAGCTCCGAACACAAGGTCATGAGAAGATGACAGAAACATGAACAGCTCTGATCTGATTGGCACATATGGTACATACACATGTATTGAACCGCCTGGCCACTGGTTCTTCAACTCAGTCACCTTGAGAGCCTGATGTTTGTTACTTGAAGTCTGGAAAGCTGGTCCTTTGTATTGAGGGCAACTTGGGGGACAAGTGGGTGGGTGACGAAGAATTAAAAACATGCTTGCCAGCTTNAGGATGCTCCTGAAAGCTCATGGCTAATGGGGTAGTCGCTGCCCCACAGGGCCTTGGCCTGGGTCCTCCAAGGGGGGACTGACAGACGAAAAAGGAGCATTCATTGACAGAGTTCCAGAGGACACCAAAAGAGACCCACCAACCCCCATGAAGACTGGCCTTCCACATCAGTCTAACTCAGCACTGAGCCTAGTGACGGCAGAGAGCTAAGTAAGGAAAGTCCTCGCAGCGCATATGGAGGCAGGGGAATCAGAAGTTCAGAGTCATCTTCAGTTACNTAGAGAGTTGGAGGCCTGCTTGGGCTTCATGAGACCCTGCCTCAAAATAAANATTAATAGAATAAAAAATAATTGTCACATTAGGAAAATGGCTCCATTGGTAGAATTCTTGCCTAGCATCCATTAAGCCTTGGGTTCAGGCCCCAGAACAGTATAAGGTGGGTGTGGAGGGGAGTGTCTGCAGTCCCAGAAGTGGGGAGACGGAGGCAGGAAGATCAGAAGGTCAAGGACATCTTCAGCTACGTAGTGAATTCAAGGCCAGCCTGGATACCTGCCATTTGCCTCAAGTGAAAAGAAAAATCTCTGCTCCCATTCCCTTCCCCTTTCCAGGTTCCCATGGAGAAGGGAGGAAAGGAAGAAGGAGGGAGAAGAAGAGAGACATGCAGGGCCCNCCTTCCTCTTTGGCTGAAGGCAGTTAGTTTACGATGATGGCCAGAGAAAAGAAAATCCAACAACAGATAACATTCAAGGCTTTAATTATTTCCAGGGTNAACTGTTTCCTGTGAACAGTGGGTTCTGTTGTTAAGAACTGATCATGAGTTACCCTAAAGTGACATTGTCACCATCCAGGGCAGGGTAAGATGACCACAGAAAAGACTCCTGGAGCAGTAGACAGGTCATATTTGTCAATACTTGTGTTGTATAAACTGATGAGTGAATGGAAAGAAAGCTACCAATAGGCTAAAGCTGGAATTGCTGCATATTCTCAGCATGTGAGTGCTTGGTCACTAGTTGGTGGCCCTGTTCGGGTAGGTTTAGGAGGTATGGCCTTGCTGCAGGGAGTGCATAAGTGGTCTTTGNGNTTCTGAAGCCACACGCTNTTCCAAGCTTCATCTCTGTTTCCTGCTTTGGTTCGTGAGTGAGCTTTTAGCTGTTTCTGCTGCANTGTCTGGTGCTTGTCATGCCTCCCACCAGGATGGTGATGGACTCTTATCACTCTGGCACCGTAAGCCCCAAATAAAGCCTTCCTTCTGCACTCTGCCTTGGTCATGGATTTTATCACAGCAATAGAAACGTAATAATATACATGGTACAGTTCCATATCATTGTCTGATTTTTCTTCACAGAGCTTGTTGACCAGACTCATGTCTCTGTATCTTAGTATGAGTCATTTATTCGATAAATATTTACGAAGTCTGGCAAGTTCAGCTTTCCTAAACGCTGCCTGAGGAAACCCAATGAATCTTAAACATCACATCTTTGGTCAAGTCATTCCCTTACTCAAGAACATTTTATGGGGGGCTGGAGAGATGGCTCAGAGGTTAAGAGCACTAGGTGCTCTTCCAGAAGTCCTGAGTTTAATTCCCAGCAACCACATGGTGGCTCATGACCATCTGTAATGAGATCTGGTGCCCTCTTCTGGCAGGCAGGCATGCAGGCAGAAAACTGTATACATAATAAATAAATAAATTTTTTTAAAAAAAGAACATTTTAGGACTCCCCACCATTTCCAGCAAAGAAGAATTGTAGTACTTGGAGCCTTGCTCCTCCCTCTAAGTGTTCTTCCCTCCCCACAGGGGTCTCTGAGACCACCACAGCCAGCAGAGTGATGATCTGTGGGAGGCAAGAAGATAGTTCAGACTCTCAGGTCAAAATGGCGGGCCGACCTGCTGTTGCAGTGTCAAGCAAATGGCTGGATGGTTTTCGAAAATGGTATTATAATGCTGCAGGATTCAACAAACTGGGGTTAATGAGAGATGATACAATATATAAGACTGAAGATGTGAAAGAAGCCACAAGAAGGCTTCCTGAGTATCGATCTAATGACAGAATGTTTNGAATTAAGAGAGCCCTGGACCTGACCATGAGGCATCAGATCTTGCCTAAGGAACAGTGGGCAAAATATGAGGAGGACAAATTCTACCTTGAACCTTATCTGAAAGGGGTTATTTGGGAAAGAAAAGAGAAAGAAGAAGGGGTGAAGAAGTGATCTTGTAGTTGAGATCTGTGGATGTGCCTGGTCTCAGCATGTTTTTATGAAGTTGTTTCAACCTGAATCACAATTTAAGAATTATTTGCTCTGCAGACACCTCCCTTTAAATAAATGTCTATTGTAACCGTTAAAAAAAAAAAGATAGTTCAGTTCAACACAATTCAGTAGTTTGTGTTCATTCAAACTTCAGGAGTCTGACCCTGAGTAGTTTATTTTAGGCATATTTGAGCACAGCACAATTTGGTGAAAACTTTCCTGGTGATAATTAACTTAATCCTGTGTGCACAATAAAGCTTAAGACATGACTACATCAAAACTCTTTGTAAAGTAGATGTGACACTTTCCCTAGAGATAGGTTCTGTAGATTGACAAGCTCACAATGAGGGTCTGAGGGGAAGGGAATCAGGTGTGGTCTNGCCACACAGACAGTGCAAAGGTCACCGGGCTATTAACTACATCTGCTCCCAGCCTTCTGGGTGGATAACAGGTTATGCACCCCTTCCTTTGAATGCACAACCCATGTGTTTAACATTCCTGGTTCCTTTAGTGCTTGTCTGTGAGCACAGGGGCCTCTGTAACTGTTTCATCGATGCCCTGGAAGCCACTGTGGTATATCACAAGACTCAATTAGCTCTCAGCAGATCCCTGCCCTTTGTCCTCCTAAGTTACTTAGACAAAAAGGAAATAGAATTATATTTCATTTGNATTCNACTTACATTTTCCTTTTCTTTTTTGATTAAGCCTGGAATATGATCTCTCTGTTGGCAGTAGCTGAACATAATCAGGTTAGTCCAGATCTTCCTGAATGTGGCATCCTGAGCAGGAAAGCTTAGGGCCGCTCAGGAGTGGCCCTGTGCCATGGCAGTTGAGTTATCCCCAGAGATTCTTTAGTTCCTGCCTGTNAGAGGGCTTGGAATCAGGNCAGCTTGGCTGAGAGAGAGGACAGGTNTAGCCATCACCAAAGTCTGACCTGCACCCAACTTATATANGCTGTTCCAAGACAATACGCCTCTCCATCCCTGGCCAGTGGTCCACACTACTGGAAAGAAAGGCTGGAAAGGTGGTTCTATCATTAAAGTACTTGCTGGGCAAACATGAGGACCCGAGTGTGTGCCCCAGAATCCACACAAAAAAGCCAGGTGTGGTGGCACACACTTGTAATACCAACACTGGGAAGGGTGAGAGAAGAGAGTCAAGGTGNGTGACACCCAGGGAATGACACCCAAGGATGTCCTCTGGCCTCCACATACATATCCGATGATATGCACACACACCTACACATATGCAAAACAAATGTAATTCTGAATTAGTTAATGTCTAGATTGGGGAGGTTACTCTGAGTGAAGTGCTTGCTGTGCAAGTGTGAGGACCTGAGTGTGAATCTCCAGGACCCATGTAAAGCCAAGAAGGTGCACGTCTGTAACCCCAGTATCCCC
>LZPO01097128.1:395955-416083 GCA_001675575.1 Neotoma lepida
AAACAAACAAACAAACAAACAGGAGAGAGAAGTCCGAATGTCTAACTGAGGGTAAGACACTGTGGCAAGAAACACGCCAGAGCCCCATCCACCCAAACTCTGGAGTCCACTCCGGTCAAAGCTGAATGACCTGGGATCGAAGTCACAAACAATGCTGCTGCCCCCAGGAGTGGCACAGCAGCTGGGCATGTGTACTTGTTCTCTGGACCTCAGCTAAGTATCATCCAGGTCCTTCGGGGAGGTCACTAAAGCTCAGCTGTTGTTCATGCTCAGCCGGCCCATCATTCCAAAGTCCTCTGACCACTCTTGCCATCAGGGTATTTCCACCCTTCGCTGGAGCTCTGCCATGCCTTCATCTGATGGCCTGAAGTTGCTGACTGCAGTTAGTGATCTTCAGACCATGTGTATCTGCTCTTGGTGTGTGCAAGGTCTGGGGAAAGAGGGAGCTATGAGAGAGCCTTGAATAAACAGCCCATCCCCCTGGAACTGTGTTGGCATCAAAACACAGCCTGTCAGTAGGAATTTTCTTCAGAAGCCATGCTATTCTGGACATTCCATGATCATGCAGAAGGTGGAAGTGCTTGCCACAAGAAGGACGAAGGGCTGCCTGACCATCCTGCTTAAAAGAAAGGATTTTCAGAATGCTGAGAAGTACAGGCGACATTTGTGAATGACAGCACTCACTTTTAAATTTGTGTCTGGAAGAGAGCTTTTCTGATGGAGCGTGTGAAGTGTGCATTACTGATGCATACGACTCTAATTAATCAAAAGGAGATGAGGTCAGAAGAGTAATTCTTTGAGTTACCACTCATGTCTAGTGTTCATAATGAAAAAAGGCAAAAGATTTTGTGTTCAGACTTTTAATGAAATTAAACAGTTAAAACAACAACAAAAACATCCAGGGCTGGGGTGTAGCTTAGTTAGTAGAGTGCTAGCTGCTAGCCTAGCATACAGCAAGCTCTGGNTTTGAGCCCCAGCATCACATGAACCAGATGCGGGGGTGCACACCCCAGCACTTGGGAGGCAGAGGCAGGAAGATCAGAATGACAAGTCATCCTTGACTATGTAGGGACTTTGAGGCCAGCCAGAGCTCTGGAAGTCCCTATCTCAGGACTGGAAGGTGAGGGTGTGGGTGGGGGAGGGGGACACGGGAAAGAGGAGCTAAAATGAGTGTGATGAAGACCAGCTTTCAGGGGTCAACATAGTCAACACTGAGCTCAGACTGTTTCTCCGTACTCCGGCTCAGCAACAATCAACACAAGAGTCCTGTGATGTCACAGGTGTGGGAATCTCCCTGCCCCCAGCAAAGAAGCAATCAATTCTGCAGTGGGTCCCAGTTGACCATCATCTTATTCAGCTTACTCCCAGCAGTATCTACCTGAAGTAGCATAGGATCCCACAGGTTTAGGGCTGAGTCTCAAGTCTGCCCCTTGTAACTTTGGATGCCAGTAGCAAGTCACAGGTTGTGGCCTGTGCTTCCAACTGAGCAGATACAAGCTGGGGCCCCTGCCATCCCCTTACTAAGTTTAATTTGCTGGGACTTCATGGCTCTCAGGGAAATGTGTTTAGTGGTTTATTGTGGAGAAAATCACCTAGAATAGAGATAAAGAGATCCATGGGGCAGAGTAGGGGAGTGCAGGATCAGAATNTCTAGACCTCTCTAGGCATGCTGCCTGGAGCTGAGCGCTCTCAGAATGTTTCTTTGTGGAGGTGTCTTGAGACTTCATTCACACACATTTGGGATACGTCACTGATTGCTAGTGGTCCGTTCACCTTCAGCTTCACTCCACAGAGGTCAGGGGAAGTGAAGGTCAGAGTTCCAACCCTCTGGTTCTAACTTGGTCTTCCCAGTGACCAGGCCCCATTGGGAAAGCCACTTAAGAACTACCAGTCATCAGCTCACACCGGCACAGAAGGGATTAAGGCAACAGCAACAACAATACACAAGATTCCAAAAGTTCTAGGCGTTCTATGACAGGACAGAAAATCAAAGATGCAATAACCTATTTCATAATATCACACAGGTGGTTATTAGAGGCTGTTACAGACTCCCAGAAAAAGGAACTTACCAGGCCCTTTCACATGTGTGANTGGTTTAGACTGATGCCCTTAATTCCTTATATTAGGGTCTTCCAGAGAGTTAGACACAATAGGCTACAGATAGATGGAGAGATTAGTGATGACAGATAATAGATGGGCAAACAGATTTAGGTAGATAATATAAATATACAGATTTGAACATGAGAGGGTTTATTATGGGAACTGACTCACGTGATTATGGAGGCTGAAAAGCCTTGTACAATATCTTCAAGCTGGAGAAGACCCAGGTGAATCCAGTGTTATTAGTCTGAGTCCAAAGGTCTGAGAGCCAGGCGCTGTGTGACAATATCCCTGGGAGACACGAACAAATGTCTACTCACCCCAGATAGAGGGCTAACAACTGACCACAGTAAGGATACCAGCAAAGTCCACATTGGTGAACCAATGANTTTTACTGGGTTCCTTATAGGAATATGGATGAGAAGTTACTTGTTGGAGTAGAAATGACTCAAAGACAGCTGCATCACCAAAGTCTACCCCAGCATGGGTGACAGCCCACAAAGCTGGGAACTTGGAGCACACTGCACAACCCACAGACAGCTCAGCAGGTTGGAGAGTGTCTTTTCCAGGTAACTCAGTTGGTCTAAACCTCTTCCAGGCAGCTTGGCTTGTCTGAGAGTGACCATCAACCATTTTCATTACTTGCTCTGAGAAGGAGATGCCTAGTGAATCTGGTCAGTTTCAGGGACTTCCGGAAGCTATTTTTGAGTGTTTACCTTCTGGTTTAAGGGACTTTCCAGTAGGATGGAGTATTTCAATCTAGGAGCAAACTGTTACACAACAAGGGATGGTTTACAAGGTCAACGTGGTATCAGAGAAAGCACTGCTGGACAGCGGGACAAACATTCTGAGAAATGTTTTGTCAATTGTGACCTTTTACAAAGTGATGTTTGTACAAACTAAAATGCCTACAAGGTAACCAGGTTATGTAGTCTTAGGGAACTACCATCATTTATTCAGTGTGTTGTTGACAATCTGTTACTCAACAGCCATCAGGCTGTATTTAGAAGGTAGAGGAGTGTGTGTGGTGGTGGTGGGTGTTGTTGCTGTGACAAGTACCTGAGAGTTGTTTGAAGGACAGATTTATTCTGGCTCAAGGTGACAGACATGCCTGCCATGGTCACGTGGGTCCTTTGCTGTAGGCTTGAGATGAAACAGAGCATCATGGGATAGCAGGGATAGTGGAACACAGCNGCTTACCACATGGGTGCTGGAAGGACAGAGGGATAGTAAGGAAGCCAGATATTTCCATAAGTGCATGTCCCCCAGTGACCTACTNCCTCCAACAATGTCCCATCTGTGAAAGTTTCCACAGGCCTCCCAGAGAAGAATGCCACCAGTTGTAGATCAAGTCCTCAGTGCATGAGCCTGTGCAGAACATTTCATATTCAAGCCGTGACAAGAACTAACAGACTTCTTGATGGTTTAGATATAGATAGTGAGAAAGTCAAGAATGACTTCAGAGCATTCAGTCTGAGCAGCACCAAGGGCACTTCACCAAATTGAGGGGCCGGGTATGGGGTGGGGAGGAAGCTCTGAGGAGGAGCGGGCTCCAAAGGGAAACCAAACGTGAGGTTCTGGTCACTCAAGTTTGAGCTAGCTCTCAGGTGTCTAAGTGGGGAAGCTAACAAAGAAAAAACCCAAGCTGGAGCTTAGGAGAGAGGGCTCAGTACTGGAGATACAAACGGAGAGTCATTGGATGGGGGAGGAATTCCAAACCACGTGCTGAATACAGGCATTGAAAGGAGTGAATGAGGGGCCTTGGACAGTGGAGAAGGCAGTATTCTAAAGCAGGTGACAGTATTCGGCGGTTCTGAGAGGCCAATTTAGTACCAAGGATTGTTCACTGTCTTTGATGAGGTTGACATCATCAGCTACCTTGACAAGATGTTTTAGTAAAAACCCTGAGTCGGGGGCTGGAGGTGTAGCTCAATGGGTAGAGTGTTTTCCTAACATTCCAAAGGCCCTGACTTTTACCCCCAACACCACATAACCATGCATGGTGGTGTGTTCCTGTGATCTCAGCACATGGGAGGTGTAGACAGGAGGACAGATATTCAAGATCTGAGTTCAAGGCTGGCCTGGGATATGGGAGACCCCGTTTCAAAACAAACAAACACACACCGAGAATCAATGGAGTTTTAGAAAAAAAAATTGAGGTGTTTATATGCAAATGTGAAAAGAGACCGGGGTAGAAGGGGCAATCAAGAGAAGTTTTATACCTTAACTGATGGGGAAATGCGCTGTTCTTACTGAAATCCCCTCGCCTCTTGCCTTCGATCACATCCATCTCAACTGATGCCCGTCATTGATGTCACCTCTCTATATGCCCCTCTCCCATACAGTATTGCCATGACCATGTTTTAGCCAGGGCAGGAGCAGGCAGGAAGACAGAACACACAGGTACAGATTTGCAGGCGGCTGAATTTTTTTTTTTAATGTCTGTTTTCCTGTTTGTTGTTTTTCCCTTAATTTACTGAAATGGTTCATTTACTTCGGGGCTACCAATTAAGAGATGCTTGTTCTCCCAGACAGGCCTGCTGGAATCTGCCAATCTCAGAACCCATTTGGGAAGGCACAGATGCATTTCTCCTTCTCTCGGGTTAAGACATGTGTCTTAGTTTTTCTGGCTTCAATTTCAACACACTCTTTCTAACTATAGCAGTCTGGCAATGTGTTACATCATGGGAAGTTAGCCAATACAGTCCACCCAGGTCCGTTTCCTTTCTGACCTGCTCACAGCTCCACTGGTCTCCATCACTGACATTTCCTCAGCTGTAAAGGAAGCAATTTGCCTTCTGCTCCCAGGGCTAAGGGCTTATTTATTTAAGTCCTAGAAGTGACNTGGCTTAAATAATTTAAAGGAAAGAAAAGAAGAGAGAGTTAGCTCAAAGAAGGTGAGAAAAACCGAAGATAAAGCCAGGCCTGGTGGCATCCACCTGTGAGCCCAGCACTGGGGAGGGGTGCATGTGCAGAAGTTGAAGGCCACCCTTGGCTATACAGGAAGTTCGAGGTCAGCGTGGGCTACATGAGACCCTGTCTCAAAAACTCCAAATGAGCAGGTGCTGCTTTACCATTTGCTGAGGTGGAGCTCACACCTTGAGGNTGTAGCATTCATAGGTCACAGTGGGGATCTAAACATTAGCAANGGCGTGAGAGGACCACAATAGGGTATACATTTTGTCACACTTTCGATATGTGGAAATGTTTATACTAGACAATGCTGTGTTCTGGGCACCTGGCACCTTCCCATACATNTTCTCATTCTCATAAATCTTTCAGCATACCTACCATATCCTACACTACCTATCTGTGGATATGCAGGTGTAGCCAGATTTAGCCCTTTTCCCCAGGGCTCTTTTTCATTTTATAAATTATCCCAGCACATTTGAGACTAATTTGTAAAGTTTGATTTCCACACATTAAAAAAAANATGCCTATAGATTATTGGGATGTCTACGGCCTATCATATGTTAGGCTTTTTACTTGATATAAAAATAATGTCAAAATCCCCTCTAAGGAGCCTGGTGCGCTTTCTCTAGTAGGAAGGTCAATTGCTCACTCATCCAGTATTATTGAGAGCCGTCAAGCATGCTACAGCACAGGTAAGTGTAAATCAACTTTATAATTAAGGTACTTGGGGAAAGGAGAGGTACATCAAATAGTAGGCTTTTTTTTAGGACAGCTTTGTGACTTATTGGACTTTTCAGAGCAAATGAAGCCACTTAAAAGACGGTCTAGGGCTGGCGAGATGGCTCAGTGGATAAAGGTGCTTGCTGCTAAGTCTGGACATGTGAGTTCCATCCCTGAGCCCACATGGTAGGAAGAGACTGGCTCCTACAAGTTTTGAGCACGATAGCACTTGTGGCATGGGTGCTCCCTAGCCCCCAGATACATAAATACAAATGTAAGAAACTTTTCAAGACTTGTGCAGTCACCTTGGCAGATGTGACTGTCACCTAGTTGTACAATTTTTAGTCTTTATTTTAAAGCTAAAAAAATTGAAGATACTGTCTCACAGCGTGCTATGCAGGCTAAAGGTAGGTGACAGCATGCAGAGCTGCCTGTGGGGTGGGAAGGCCTGTGGGGGGATTGGCCACTGAGGCTATTCTGATACAGACATGCCATGCACAGGAGCAGGTGCTTGCTCCAGACTTAATAAGCAACAGATAGTAAGAGCTCTTGTTGAACCTCCTGGAAACATGAGTGTTTCCTGTCATACCAGCAGGCNTGTCTAGAGTAGCCCCAGACCCTTTTCTTAATTTTGACTTTAAAATTAAGTTTTATCTTTCATAATTTCTTTTTCTGTGTGTGTGGGTTTGTTTTTGTTTTTTGAGACAGAGTTTCTCTGTGCAACAGCCCTGGCTGTCCTAGAACTCACTCTGTAGATGAGGCTGGCCTTGAACTCACAGATATCAGCCTGCCTCTGCCTCCGGAGTGCTGGGATTAAAGGCATGTGCCACCACGCCCAGCTAATTTTTTTCTCTTTTTGAGACAGAGTCTCTCTACCTAGGCCTGGCTGTCCTGGATTCACTATTTAGACCAGGCTGGCCTCAAAATCATCGAGATTCACCTGACTCTGGCTCCCAAGTGTTAGGGTTAACGGTGTGAGCCACCATGCCCTGCTCAATTTTCATCTTTTGCCTCTCTCTTCCCGGTTATTTTCCTTGGGGAAAGGAAAATTTTTGGTGGGGTTCAAATAGGGTTTTCCATTTTATTAGTATACCCTGGACTACCAAAGTTATTCTTTATTTTTTTATTTAACTTTATTTATTATGTGTAGGATTCCTCACTTCCTCTTCTCTTTTTCTTGAGACAATGTTTCGAGTATCCTAGGCTTGCTCAAATTTGTTATGTAGCCACAGATGACTTTCAACTTCTGATTCTCCATCTTCCACGTCCAAAATGCTAGGATTATAGACATGTGCCACTATACCTGATGTACTGTGTATTTGGAGCTTGAGATCAAACCCCAAACTTGCTGCATGCTAGATAAACACTCTACCAATTAAGCTATGTCTTCAGATGCTGTAAACAGAGGTGGAGTTTCTGTCCCAACCGCCTATTCCCAAATAAACACACAAACGTTTCTATTAATTACAGAATGCTCAGCCTATAGCTCAGGCTTATTACTAACTAGCTCCTACATTTAAATTAACCCATTTCTATTAATCTATGTATTGCCACGTGGCTGTGGTTTTAGCTGTCCTCTGGCATCTTGCTTTTTAGGCGGCTGACTCAAGGATGGATCCCTGGACTCCGCCCTTCTTCATCTCAGTCCTCAATTTGATTGTACCACCTTGCCATAGCCAAAACAATTTTATTATCAACCAATGAGAGCAACACACATTCACAGCACCCAGAAGGATCATCCCACAGCAAGATGCCACATGTAAATATTCTTGACCCATAATTTTTGAATTCATGTACTAAAAGCAAAAATTCCTAGATGTGGAATTGTGTATTCAAAAATAATACATACACTTTTCACATTACCTTTAACCCCAGCACTCTGGAGGCAGAAGCAGGCCAGAGTTCTGTGAGTTCAGGGCCAGTCTAGTCTACATATCGAGTTCCAGGACAGCCAGGGATACATAGTGAGACCCTGTCTCAAAAGAAACAAATCAAACAAAAAAAAAATGTCCACATTGAGGGGTTGGGGAGATGGTTCAGTGGTCACTTTTGCAGATGACCAGAGCTGGATTCCCAGCACCCATATCAGACAGCTCACAACTGCCTGTAACTCTAGCTCCAGGCAGATCCAACACCTCTGGTCTCCAAGGGCACCTGCTCTCACACAGACTACACAACGTATATAATTAAAAACAAGTCTTGAGGCTGGGCATGGTGACTCACTCTCCTGTAACTCCAGCACTCTGGAGATGAAATCAGTTGTTCCAGATACACAGAGAGTTCAGGTCAGCCTGTGCTACAGAGAATTTGTCTCAAAAACAAAACAAAATTTCCAAATTGTATTTCATTAGAATCTGTCCAATTTAATCTCACATTCAGTGTGTGACAATGTGTTCTCTCTGTGGTGTGTGCTATATAGACTGTTGTCTAAACATCACTTATTTACTTTCTCAATTTATATCAATCTTTGGGGGGGGGGCTGGGGTCAGAGTGGCTTTTGAGACAGGGCCTCATGCTGGCCTCAAACTCGGTATGTTGCGGAGGGTAATCTTGAGCAGGTAATCCTCCTGACTCGAGTGCTGAGATTATAGGCCCGAGCCACATGCCCACCTAGCTTTTAATTTATATCAATAATAAAACTATTTTTTAAAAATCAGCTTAAAACAAAGGGAAGATAGAAAAATAAGTGGAGTGTAGGGTTGTCTCCGCCAAGGGCGGAACTTTGGAAGCTGATAACAGTGGGGTATTTCCATCAAGCTATCTCATCACTAGCTGTCAGAGGATGAAAACGGCTCTAACCTCCTGTATCAGCAAACCCAGGACTGTAATTAGATCACCTGCCACACACTGACTGCCCACGCACTTCCTCCTTGGCAGGGTGTGGGGAACAGGAGAGGCTGCACTCCCGAGGGTCCCGGAAGGAAACAGAAAGCAAAGGCTCCATCTTGAACCGCTCAGCGGGAGGGCGTGGGTCCTCTCGCTAACTCCTTCCCTCTCTGAGCTGTTTACTTCCAGTGGCTCACCATCTAAGGAGCCACTGTCGTCGTTCTTAAGCCCAGAAAACCATGTTTAGTGCCCCTCTCTATAGGACCCCACCCTTCCTAGGTAACCTTGTGTGGTGCTGGCTCATTAAGAGCATGAGATGTTAAATGGATCTTGATGGGATGTTTATGGGCATGACTTCCCACAATTGCAGAAGCACGTGGTTTCAGATGAAAGGAGATACTGAAATATGGGGAGGAATCATTGGCTTTCTTTGATTGAACCAAAATAGTTAACCCGCCTGCCTCGGTGTCTTGGCCCCCGCCTCTCCAACGGAGGAAAAACAGACTAAGAAAACTTCGACCGCACAACACCAAAAACACACGGGAAAGCGATCAAGTTGGTAAACTTTTTAGAACAACTTCCCAAGTGCCTGTTTCGTAGGCACGAGGNTTTTGGTGAAAAGGAATGGGGTGAGGGAGCTCCAGATTCAGCTGAAAACAAAATCTGCGAGAAAAGGCTTTAATACCAGAGGTAGCTAGGTGAAGCAAAGCAGCTGTTCGCGCAGATATTCAGTGGCAAGTGCCTGAAATCGCTCTCCTTTGAGTTGGAAGNCACTGGATGACTTTTTAGTGCCCTCCTCCACCCCACCCATTCTCCCAATCTCAACGATCAGTTTTTAACCTGAAATTCCAGGGCCGACGAAGCTTCCCGGCCCAGCCCGTTCCTACAGAGGAACAGACAGCCTGGCACCATGCCCTGCCCAGGTGCGCGTTGGGGAAGATAAGCACTGGGCCTCCGGCGACGTTCGGCGGCTATTCTTCTCCGCCCCGTGCACCTGCTGAGCGTCTAGCAGCTAGTCCGGGATCCCGGCCACCTCCCCACCACCCAGCACCTCGGACCAGCGGGCCGGACCCCTAGGCGGGCGCGGCGGGGCGCGCGGGCACAGCGCAGGCAATCACATGGAGGCCCGGGCCCGCCCCATTGGCTGCGACCCGGCCAGTCGTGGCGCTCGCAGGCTGCGGTTGGTCCCAGAGCTGCGGCGCCTGCACGGGCCCGGAGTCCATGTTACGCTTTGTCTAATTCCCCTCGTTACAGAGTCATGTGCTGCTGCTCCCGCCGCCGCTGCTGCCGCCGCCCGGGGTGCCCCGGCTCCTCCGCCGCGCTTCGAGGTGGCAGCCGCGGGCGGGGCCGCGGGCTCAGGGTCCAGGGCGCCGCGCGCCTCCGGGGCGCGTCCCGGTGCAGCCGCCGCCCGCCGCAGGTGATGCCGCCGCCTCGCGCCTCCGCCTAAGCTCCGGCGCGCGCGGCCCGGGCTGCCCGCGAAGGTGGGTGCGCGTCGGTCCACCCTGGCCGGGAGGGCGCAGGTGGAGCGGCCCCGGGGTGCGCAGGCGTCCTGCCTCTCCGCGCCTGGTGCCGCGGTGGAGCCCAGGCTGCCTCCGGGGCCGCCATCGGGGACCCGCGAGGGCATTGGGACCCCGGGGCGGGCAACGCGACCAGGCCCCCACCCAGCGCCGGGACATTGTTCCGCTTCGGGCCCTGCGCGGGCCGGGTGCCGGCTGCCGCGCTCCCGCCTCGGCCTCCGTGCGCGCGATCGTAGGGGCGGAGATTGCCCATCGCGGCGGCTCCGAGTCTTCCCGGAGGTGGGTGTCTGGTGTCTGGCCTGGTTGGCCGGGTGCCGGCGAGAGGAGCCCTTGAACTTCTCCAGAAACGCTTCCCCATCCGCCTCCGTCCCGCTGCGGGTGGGCCGAGCGGGGAGCCCGCGGGCTGGGGCGGGGAGGGGAGGCCCTGCGCCCCGCCTCCCGCGCCCGGGGGGAGGGCACTGGGGCCGCAGGTGCACCCAGCGCGCCGCGGGCCATCTCCGGGTTGGGTACCGGTATAATCCGCTTCTAGCTTGTTTGGAAGCGTGGGCTCTTGGGAGCCGGACTTCTGTTTGATTCTGGCTTAGGGGCTTGGAAAAGAGGAAAACGGGGGTGCTTGCCCAGAGGACTGTCGCCTCCAGTTACTGGAGGGTTGATGGGGGCCTCCCTCTTCCTGTCCCCCTTCATGTGGGGTATCCCTAACAGATAAGGAAATGAGATTTTTTGTTGTTGTTCTTTGATTTTTTTTTTCTTTTTTTAAGCCATCCGCAGTGAAGGAGAACTGCTTCGGGTCGAGGGGAGGAGAGGTAGGTCCCCTCCGGAGAGGGTTGGGGTATAGGGTCTCAGCGGTTCCCACGCAGCAGGGGTTTGTGTGTGGCTGAAAGTGGAGAAAGTNGGATTGCTGGAAGGAAAAAGCAAGGGAAGACATGGGAGCAGGAAGGAGAAAGCAGAGAGACCCAAGTGTTGGGCGTCCTAGTCGAACTAGAGCCCCAACTTGAGACTCTTGGGGCTCCTCTTTGATTTGCTTCTCCTTGACTTTGAAAGTTTTTTTTTTAGTTTTTATTTTTGTATTGGGCAAGGCAGCTGTGAAGACGTGGTTTTGGAAGAGATATAGATGACTTCTGGAAACTTTCCTTGGCCGTTTTAATATAATAATAATAATCCCACCCCGGCAGAGTTTACTGAGCAGCTAGTACACACGCGGTGCTGGAGCGTAGGAAGAGGCCTGCATAAGCAGGGAATTCCCGTTTGCAGTACGGTGAGGGCTGTTTACTTAATAAACAACCAAAGGGCCCCATCGTATGCCAAGGAGAACACGGTTCAGACCCTCCTCCCTAAAGCTGCTGGGACAGCGGGGTCTTACAGACCTGGGGGAGTCACCCTGCCTTGTAAGCACCGATCGACGTCTTCAGACACCATCTGTTTTTACAGTTCATCAACACCGAGCTTATATATTATCAGTTAGGTCAGGGGCAGAGTCGTCCTGACGCCGACTGAAGGGAAAATCCAACATCTCGACATGAAAAAGAATTGAAGATTGAAACGGAAAACGTGCCAGTGTTGACTTCTGCTCATTATTTAGGGAGCCCTGTCCACGAGACGAAGTAACCCACAGTGCTGGACAGGATTCCAAAATGGAGAGTTCCCAGCTCTGTCCACACGAGCATACTATCTTAGATTCCTCTAGTTTTTATTGAAGGTGTGTAAACTTTGTTGATTGAAGCCTAACAGATTAAGAGGTCAGAGTGAGCTGTCCTTAGGAGACCCAGGTCCCCTCCCCCGGCCCAGAACGGAGTGGAGTACTCCTGATGCAACAGAGTATTGAGCCATGGCCACAGCTTTCTTTGCCTGCTTTTTTTTTCCCTACAAGCACTGAAAAACCTTGGTCAACAAATGTGCCCCNTCCCATAAGTTGTATATTGTATAGAATTTTTTCTGGGGTTTTTAATTTTAAATTTTTAAATTTTTCAACCCTCTGATTTGTTTGACTTGTCCAGATAGTTAAATTGTTTTGGGAGCTCTCTGTTTTGGAAATTGNACTTTCCCGATATTGTGGGCGAGTTGTAGATAAAAGGCTTAAGTTTTGATGGATCTTTGTATTTATGATCGTCTATGTTCTTTTTATTTTGTTTTTGATATGGGGAGGGTCTCACACTGTAGCCCAGGTTGTCCTGGAACTCAAGACTGTCATCCTCTTTATACNTTCTCCTGGTGCTAGGATTACTAGTGTGACCCAACATACACTACCACATGGGTTCTTGACGTGGTAATCTGAAAGGATTTCACCTGACAACTGGTGTTTGGCCTGAGAAACACCAGACAGTATAGAGTACAGGCGGTAAGCAGAGAACNGAGTGGATGCCGTGTGAACTTGGAGAGGATTGCTGTGCTCATGATAACAGATAGTCATACACATGCAGAAGTCCAATAGTTCAGGGTGACTGTGTGTGTGTGTGTGTAGACAGAAGCAGGGACCAGAGTGGACTCCTGACAGTAGTTAGGGGTGTGGTTGTCTCAAAGGAAAGAATTGGGGCACACAGTTCCATGGAGGCTTTGAGAAGTAAATAGAAAATCCTAACCTGGTTAGTGGGAAAGTTAGCTCCCAGTGAGTCAGTAAATCAACCTGAGGTTCTCCACAGGCCCATTCTGCCTCCCAGCANGCAGTTGGCAANGTGTGGAGAACGTGTGCTTATCTTAGCCCTGGGGCGGGAGCTACTGGCTTCTGGTGGGTAGCAATGCCATTTAAACAGCCTTCAGGGCCCTGGAGATAGCTCAGCAGNGAAGGGCGTTTAATCCCTGGAATCCACACAGTGAACTGAGAGACTCACCTCCACAAGTTGATGCTGGATGCATTTCCCTTCCCCCTAAATAAATAATGTAAAACAACAGACAAGCCTTGAATGCAAAGGGCAACGCTCATAGCCCGAAGGGTGAGCTTGTCTATCACGTCAGCAGTGCCAAAGCTGGGCCTTGGGGAAGTTGAGTGGGTAAAGTGCTTGCTTGCTGCACAAGCATGAGAAAGCAAGTTCAGATTCCCAGCACCTTCGTGAGAGCTGTGTGTGGCACAGGTTTTTAGCCTCAGTGCTGGGGAAAGGGAGACAGCAGGAGTCCTGGGGATCACAGGCCAGCCAAGCTGAGATGTGGGCCCCAGTTTCTATGGGAGACCCTACCTTGAAGTCTAAAGTGGAGAGGAGCAGAGTATGTGGACCTCNGACTTCTACACAAGTTCCTGTAGGCATGTGCACAATTACACACACAAAAGTAGTGCCAAAGTTGACACTGCTTCCCTTCTGCAGTGAGCAGGAGTGTGGTGGTGGCCTTCTCAGAAGTGAAGTTACATTTCTGAATAGAGGGAGGTGGTTTTTTGTTTNTTTTGGTTTTGGTTTTTTGAGACAGGGTTTCTCTGTGTATCTCTGGCTGTCCTGGAACTCACTCTGTAGACCAGGCTGGCCTCAAACTCAGAGATCTTCCTGAGTGCTGGGATTAAAGGCGTGCTCCACCATGCCTGGCAAGGGAGGTAGTTCTTGATGTGTGAAGGATAATAACATTAGGAGTGGCTCTGAAGTGTTTAGGGTCTGCACAAATACTGATCAGGAGACAGATAATTTTTGAGGGTGATTGATGGCTTGTGGGCAGGATAAGATTAGGTAAGTGGAGTGTCACAGGACTGGTATTTTGGAGAGGCCCAATCTNACTCTGTTAACAAATTCTTATACTCCATAAGCAGCTAGTTTAAATATCCTAAGGAACAGGGACCTCTTCCCACATGAAGACAGGTCCCTGTGTCTTTGGACTGTTTCTTGGGTTAGTGTTCCAGCGGTTTCACTGGCTGCCTTGCTCTGGAACTGTTCTGTTCTCAGGACAGAAAGAGGTCTTCTTCNCCCCAGTTAATTTTTACAATGTAGTCTCCAATGTTGATCCTTCATAGCTTGTCAGCGTGGCTCCTGAGGAGCCTGGGATTCAGTATGGGAGATAGGCGTGGCCAACAAGGAACAATAGGAAGTTGCCCCCCAGAGACCTACTATGCATAAATTCCTATTGTTGCTTAAANGGCCTTGCTGACTGCTGCCTTTCTGACTTTTGTTTTTTGTTTTTAAGCAGCACCTACNACAGACTCAGTCATAGGTAGTCAAAACTGCAGAGATTTGTTGCTGGAGCTGCTGTGTTTGTATGCATGGGGCAGCATTTCTTCCCACTCCTCTTGAGAGGTTGAGTTGAATTTCCTGTTACCTTATCAAGCTTTTTGAATTTTAGTTCCATCTTGTAGTCCTGTCAGGGAAAAAATAGGCAGCGATGGTTTTGCTGAGACGCTGGTTGCCACTCATCCAGTTGTAGTGGTCTTCTCTGCTGGACTTCTCTGAGAGCTGAGTGTGCTAGGGATGGAGGGGTGTTCTAGAGACCGTGCAACTCTGGTGTGGGGCTTGTAGGAGTCTGTTGTCCGCATTGCTTCGAGCTCCCATGGCGTTTGTACCTATGGTGCCATTTTGCTGTTGTTGGGAGTGTCACAAGTGTTTGAAATGCCGACTAACTCCTCTGGGATTCTTTTCATTCTGTGTAGACATCTGGAAGAGAGTTGCTGATGGTTTTTACGAATTGGAAGCTTGCCGGATCAGAGTTGCTTTTGAACTTGTGAGGAGGTAGGCAGTGTGAACTTGGTTCCCACTCAAGTTCTGTATTGTTTTCTCTTTGCCGGTGTGCCCAGAACACTGGCTGACAGCTTTACACCGTGGAAGAAGAGACCTGGGGTTTGGAATCCACCATCTGTCGATGCGCTTTCAGAGGCGCTGTGATTTTGTGTGTCATTTGGATTTCATGAGAACATTAGGAATTATTCCTAGATGTGCTTTAAAGAAAACAGGCCAGAAGTTCTGGGAACTTAGTACCAGGTTCTTCAGATATTTTAGCTTTCCCCAGCAATATTGATTGACTCATTGATTAATGGAGATAGGTTCATGTATCCCAGATGGGTCTATCTCAAATTCCAATTCATTATGTAGCTTGAGGATGACCTTGAACTCCTGACCTTCCTGGTTTCCATTTTCCAAGTGCTAGCATTACAGGCATGCACCACTATGGTAGGTGAATGCAGTGCTGGGAATTGAACCCAGAGCTTTGTGCATGCTAGACAAACACTCTACCAACCGAACTAAATCCCCAGCCCCTAAATTGGCTGGTAGCCATCCCATAGTATTGAAGGAGCAAAATTCCAACTACGATAGCCCATATATGTAGCCTTTTTGTTATGCATGTCCAGTGTATTCTGTCCCTTACTCTGGTCGTATCTATCCAAATGGTAAAATTAGCTGGGTCTTGCTTCTGTTCTGGTCCACGTGAGTAACCTGTGTATACCTTCTGGAGAGCAGGGATAATCCTGTAAGAAGGGGTATTTGGTGAACATATGATACATGGTAGTGAAACCCCTTTGATGTTGTCCTGCCTTGCTGGGGCCGTTGCTCAGTGGCAGAGTGCTTGGTTGGCATGTTTGAGACACTAGATTCAATTCCCTTCAGGAAAGGAAGGAAGGAATTAAAACTGGAATGGATCAACCTTTGGATGTTATGGGTGAGAATATTGAGCAGCAGGAACGTGGTTTGCTTTAAGCTTGCACATGCAGTTACAGGCATTAGAAGACAAAGGCTCAGAAGAAAGATTTCTCCCTCTGCCTGGAGGTGTGTAAACAGTGAGGTCCCTCGGGTCTTATTTATATAATTGAACCAAAAGAAGGAGTGCACGGTGGGATTTCTAGCTTTACAGGTGACACAAAGCTCTTCTGGATTATGAAATCTCTAACCAGAAGGGATTTGCTCCGGGGAAACCATACAAGGTTGTGTTAGTCATCAGAATGCTTGTAGGTGATTTTAGGCTGCAAAGAGGTGTTTTGGGGGAAATGAAGGAGCTGTGATAGGATGGTGTTTTATTTATTTATTCACATAGTTTTGAAAACCAGGAAGAAATCTGGAAAGAACTGCACAGCACCTGTCCTTCCAGGCAAAGAGGACAAGGAATGCTGCTTTTAGGAAAGGGATTTGGAGAAAACACACTTGTCTTTATTTTATTAATGTTTTTTAAATAAACTTTTGAGACAGAGTCGCGTAGCACAGCTGGCCTCAAACTCTGTTTTGGAGGGTTGACTTTGAACTCACCATCTTCTTGCCTCCAACTTCCAAGTGATAGAATTACTGGTGTGCACCACCAAGACCAGCCCAGAAAATAAAAGTTTGAATTTTGTTCCCCCAGTGCTTTCTTCAGGGTCATGGCCACTCTGCCTTAGGAAACACAAAGGTGTGATTCTCGGAAAGACTGGGAGTTCCTGTTGGAGCAGAAGCCCCCTGGAGGACGGGCTTCTTGCACAGCTGTTTTTCTGACAAAAATATTTAACATTTACAGTCTGCAATGACTTAGTTGAGGGGTGCTGTCAGAGCCCGGGAAACCACTGCTGTAAGGACTTNAGGAGGAGTGACCACTTCATTCCAGTAACTTGACTTGTGGTATTTTAATTGTCTGCCTCTTTCTCACCAAGCTCTAGGAAGTCTGTCAGAGACAGGACATCTCTGTCTCATGTCTTACTGATTTTTTTTTTCCTCAGTACCATGTACCCTGAGAGCCCCTCAAATACCATTTAGCACCTGAAAGGGTAAATGGAGGGGTTTACCTTCAAGCTTTGTAATTAAGACATGAATTCAGAGTTTGAGGCCAGCCTGGTCTACAAAGCGAGTTCCAGGACAGCCAGAGCTGTCACACAGAGAAACTCTGTCTCGAAAAACAAACAAAAAAAAGGACATGAATTCAGATCAAATGTTAAGAAATATGGTTTCAGTTCCCCTTAACCTGAGTCAGAGTCAGCCTGGAGAATATTATTCTTTTAAATATGTACCAGGATCTGGAGAGACTACTCAATGGAGCTTGCTGTGCATGCCTGGTGACCAGAGTTTGACCCCCGAAACTCCATGGTAGAAGAAGAAAACCAGCTACACAAAGTTCTTCTTTGATCCCCATATCCATGCATCCCCCCTACGTGCACACACACACACACACACACACACACCCCACATAAACACACTGCATCCACCCCCCCACACCACACACCACACAAAACCACACACCACACCCACACACACACACACTGCATTCACCTCACACACCACACACACACACACACATACACACACATATACACCGCACACACCACACCCCCCCACACACACACCACACCACACACCACACCACACCACACACACTAATAATAATAAAACCTTTTTTAAAAGAGGAATGGTGCTAAAGGAATGACACATAAGATTGACTTCTAGCTTACACACGCATGTGCACACACATGTATACACAGGGCACAAACATGNACACATACAAAAAGTCCTGTTCGTATCCTTCACCGTGTCTGGTGGATCAAACTCTCTCTCTGGAGGTAGAGTTGATTACTTTTGGTTNTGATATTATTATTTCATGGAGGTCTTTCAGATGAAAACCCTCCTTGCCCCCAGGAGCTCTGCTGTGTAGCCAAGGCTGGGAGCCACCATCTCACACAGCCGTGCAGGGATCAGCTGAAGACACTTTAGAAAGGTGTGGCTGGCGAGCCCGTCTGGGTTCTTACAGATGAAAAGAGCTTGCAGGAAGCATTAGATTCCTTGCAACGTGAGGACCAGGACAGCACGTCTCCTCAGCGTGGCTCTTAGTGCTGCTGTGAGATAGGAGACCTGGGCAAGACGGTGCCTTGGGGTCCCTGCTTGAGCAGTTGTTTCCATAGGGAGCTTGCAGTTTGCCCAGCCTGTGGGAAAGTGAGGATAGATAGGACGCAGGAGGCTTTTCGTTTTAATTTTACTGCTAGATGTATTCAGTTCCGAGAGGGCGATGTTTTTTTTTTCTCGTCTTTCCTGTGCCGTTGGATTGCTGCTATTATTTTTTTCCTTTTGTGAAAGGATTGTAATGGGGTTTGTTTCTTGATGTTCCCTAGCTGTTTGTTTGCCCCCCCCATTTATTTATTTATTTATTGATTGATTGATTGATTGATTGATTGATTTAATTTTGAGTGTATCTCATGCAGCCCATGCCGACCTCCAAGTCACCATGGCCTTGAACCTGTGATCTTCCCATTTCCATTTTCCAAGTATTGGGATTACAACTACACTCACTTTTATTCAGTGCTGGAGATCAAACCCAGGCAGGCACTCTACCAACTGAGATGCGTCCCTGCCTTTTTTTCCTCTTTTGGTCAGAGTTTTACTGTGTACCTTAGTACAGGCTGGCCCCAAACCCAAGATCCTCCTGCCTCAAGCTGTCTACTATACTTGACCTTTGGTCAGATTTTAATCTGGCAGTGTCCCGATGGTCTTCTGAAATCTTACTGACATGAAATCAAAGATCTGAGAATTCCGCAGTTTTCAAGATGTTTACACCCTTCCCTGATGGCTGCTAGTCTCATAAATGTGGTGGCAGTTTCTATTAAGTCTTTCCCTAAAGACTCCACACTGGTTTCCTGGTAATAGTGTCTTAGTCACTGTTCTAACGCTGTGAAGAGACACCATGACCAAAACAGCTCATAAAAGAAAGTGTTTAATGGGGGATTGGTTACAATTTCAGAGGCTTAGTCCATTATCCTCATAGTGGGGAGCATGGGTGGCATGCAGGCAGGTGTGGTGCTGGAGTAGCTGAGGGCTACATCCTCATCTGCAGAGAGATAGAGACAGGAGCAGACACTGGGCCTGGCATGGGCTCCAACAAGGCTGCACCTTCTAATCCTTTCAAACAGTTCCACCCCCTGGTGACTAAGCATTCAAATATATGAGCCTATGGGGACATTCCTATTCAGATCACACGACAGTTAGGAACAGTGCCAGAGAAGTCTCCACTCCCCACAACCCAGAAACTTACTGCTGGATCTGAGCCTTGCGGGGTCAAGAGAAGAAAGGATGGTGGGGACTCCCTTCTCTCCAGACGTTGTTGGCGCTGAAAACTTGCTTTTCCCTCACTGTGGGGACAAGACAGAGTCGTCAGGTGGGATATAATCAAGCTGTCAGCAGCTGTGGGATGTAGCTCGGTGGTGAAGTTCTTGGCTGGCATACACGAGGCCTTCAGGTCAGTCCCAAATAACAACAAAAATAATTCCATCAGTCAACATTCTCTTCACTGACTGGTCACAGCGAAATTTTAAAGAGCTGGTGGACAAGTNAAGCTCTTGGGGAAACCATCTTCATGATATTTGCAATGGGAGTCTCAAGCTCTTTAGAACTCAGTTTAGCGCTGGTGGGACNGCTTGGCAGGTGAAGGACCTGNTNTCTGGACTGACTGACCTACATGGTGGAAGGGGAAAATGGACTCCAGGTTCTTCATGACCTCTGTGTATGCTGGGACATGAATGCTCCCCCCACCCAACAAGCAAACAAACAACAAACCAATGTATTAGAAATCAGTTTATTCTCAGATGTAACTTTTTTTCCATTTAGTAGACCAGGAAGTCATTGGACACCTTATTGAACGCCTGAAGGTGTGTTTTTGTGTTTGTTGTTAATTGTTTCTGTGATGGGAATTGAACCCAGNGTCTTGTGCATACAGGGCAAGAACTCTTCCACCAAGATATATTTCCAGTTCCTAGAATTCTTAATAACAACGACAATTTATTCAGCCTTGACTAATTGTCCAGCTCTGTGCCCTGAAATGTGTACATATTCTTGTTTAATTCTTCGGCCAATCTTAAGTTCACAGCAGGCTGACTCCCACGTGACAGGTGAGGTACTGAGGAGGGGGGGGGGCGTGTGAATTGCACACCACCCCATGTCAGGGAGGTGGAGACTGAAGTCGGGTTCACTTACTTCACTGTTCTTGTAGGCCCTGTAAGCTTCATTCTCATTTCTCTTCTGAAACTCTCTATTCATCTTATAAACCCGGTAATATTTCTGTGAAAGGCGGGTTCAGAGTTGAGGGTATCATGGNTCATGCTGTGTGTACAGTTCATTTGAGCAGTGTGGCTCCTGTGGGTCAGGTACCACTCTTTTCATCCGTGGTCATTTTCATATGGGTGAGAGAGAGAGAGAGAAAGAGAGAGA
>LZPO01097128.1:422867-438318 GCA_001675575.1 Neotoma lepida
ACCTCCATCTTATCTTTTGAGATAGAGATTCTAACTGGACTTGTTGCTCATAAATAGACCAGACCAGACTAGACTGGTTATACTATTGAGTTCTGGGGATCCAGCTGTTGTATCTGCCACCCCCGACTCCCACCCCTGGGTTACAGATGTGTGACTGTGTCTGGCTTTTTTTTCCCCCAGTGTGGATGCTGGAGAACTAAACTGTACTCCTCACACTTAATACAAGAGGTACTTTATGTGTATGGGTATGTATGTATGTCTGTACGTCACATGCATCCTGGTGCCCAAAGAGACCAGAAGAGGGGGCATCAGATCCCCTGGAACTGGAGTTACAGATAATCATAAACCGACATGTGGGTACTGAGAATTGAACCAAGGTTTTCTAGAAGAGGAGTCTGTGCTCTTAACCGCTGCACCATGTCNCCAGCCCCACCAGACGCACTTTAGTAACTGAGCCACCTCCCAGGCCCATAGTGTGCTTTTTATTCNCTGTAAATGTAAATAAGTAGTAATTTCAGAGCATTGTCATTGGACAGATGTTTTTCACATCTGCTTTCCCACTCCTGTCTAGAATCTAGCAGGGTTCTGCTTTTCATACCATTGTGTTAAATTTCTCTCCTTTTTTGTTTATTAGAAGGAAGTGGAAGATGTGAGATTTACTGTTGGCTCTCTGTCTTCTTTGACTNTCACACAGTGCGCCTTCTGGAGTCCTTCTGTGTCANTAGCTGATCATGGACCGTGGCAAACTGACATGACTTCCTTTAACATGGAGATGTGAGTGTGTGGTTAGTAATGAGGGTAATTTATAAATCATGTTCCTGGTTCAAAGTTAGCTGCTGCTATGATTGTCAGTAACTGCAGCTCAAAGGTATTCCTTCCCGGCTTCCTTCCTTGGCGAGACCGCGCCTTTTGAAAACAGCTGCACAAACCACATTTGAGATGCGGTGAGTGATTGACCGAGGAAGTTCGATTGCAGTGCCCCTTCTTTCNGGGCTTTTTATTTTCCAAATGCATGCCTTGCTCACATAAGCAAGCCTGCTGGGATATAGCTGGAGCCCATATCCCAGGGGTGGGGGGGTGGAGGCTTTCCCTACCCATTCTTAGTTATCAGTTCAGTCTTCAGTTTCTTAGGAGCTCCAAGATGCTCACTTGGACTTTTCCTGTGACCCACTGAGCACAGGCCATTAGAGACTTTTTGTGCTCTCCTCCTAACCCCTCTCCCTCCCCTCCCTCTCCTTCTCCCCTCCTCTCTCTCTCTCCCTCCCTCCCTTCCTCTTTCTTGTCAGGGTCTCACTATGTAGCCCTGGCTTGACCAGAAACTGGCTCTTAGACCAGGCTGGCCTCAGACACACAGAGGTCCGCCTCAGTTTCCTAAGTGCTGGAACCAAAGGTGTCTCTGTAACTGGGCCACTCTTCTCTTTGGAACTTTGTAGCAACTGCTGACATTTGAGACAAGGTTGTAACTCAGCGTGGCCTTGAACCTCTTACGTAGCCAAGGGTGACCACCATGCCCAGTTTATACTCCGCTGGGGACCAGAGCCAGGACCTCATGCATGCTAGGCAGATACACCACAAACTGAGAAACAGCTCCAGCCCTCTCAACTGCTAAGTTTTGAAGTACAATTTTTGCTGGGAAGGTAAACAGTTCTATCAATGGAGAAGCTATTTTTCTGCATTAAAGAAACGAGAAATGATAATTTATGCTTAAAAAAACAAGGTTGGTCCAAGTTCTAGCTCTCCCCTCCCTGTCTCTGCTGCCCTTCATCTGTCCCAACATGTATCCAGAAACTGTTCTCATGACCTCCAGTCCCAGGCACGTTTGTACCGCGGCCAGATTGCGCACACACCATTGACTTCATCTGATCTTCAGTCTGAGCCCTTCTTTTCTTAGGGTTTTGCTAAGCAACTCCTTTTCACTAAAGGGATGTCATTTGTCTAGAACTTTCCTGGGGATGGGCGGTTAATAGGGTTGCTTTTGATGGTGATCAGCCTCAGCTTCTTTAAACATACTCACTGTCCATTCCCTCTGTCCTGACATCTCGGGGCTAAAAGCAGTTACCATGCATGGACATCTTCAGCCCCTCCTTTGCAAATTAAAGGGAGCACAACAACTCATCAATTTGTTTCTCTGCAGTTCCTGTTAGTTTAACGAAACCCATCGGCTTGCCCTCACTGGCCCTTCCCACACCCCCCACATTAGTGTTATGCTCCAATTTGATTACACCAATGTGAATAACTTCTAAGTTACTTCTGAATAGAGATTAAATGCTATTCCTTCTGGCCCCTTTCTTCCTCTGTCTAGTAAATGAATTCACTGCCTCTGCCTAGCCTGCCTCATTGCTCTGTCGTTCTTGGGGCTACAGAAGTTGCAGTCAGTCAGGGATCCTGACTTCCAGGAAGCTGTATCAACAACTGCTTTACCAAGATCTAAGGACGTGCAGTACATACTTGGTCTGGCTCCCTGCAGTTCCTGGTCCAGTTGCCTCTGAACCCGGCGTCCTACAGTCTGGAAATCTAAGGTTCTATCAGGTTGAGGAATCAGCCGGTCTTGCTGCAAATATCTTCACTTTCTTTTCATTGTTCTTTTATTCTGCAACTTTTATCAGACTCAGGATTTCTGCCTTTCAGGAGCTTTCTTTGCAGCGCCCTGTGACGAGTGATTCCATTGTTGCCACAGAAAGGAAAATCAGGAGCTTTCACCCTAATCAGAGCTGCAACACTGGACTCGCTCATCTGGAGAAAGTCTGCCCTCAGGGTGCACTGTTGGAAATTTGTTAAAATGTAGACACCCTGATCAGCCTTTATCTCAACACTCTGGAGATAGGCAGGCAGAGGCAGGAGGATCTCTGTGAGTTGGATGAGTTGAACAATAGCCTGGTCTACAAAGCAAGTTCCAGGCAGCTGGAGTTACCCAGTGAGACATTTGTTTCAAGAAGACAGAAACAAAACAACATAAAATGCAGCTACTGTGGCCAGCCAGGGTGTGTAGTTCTAGGATGTGATAGCAACGTGACTTGTGGCAAACTTAACAGTTCTTTCTGTTTCCTGATACTTTATCAAGATTATTTTGTAGGGCTGTTGGAGGCTGTAAATGATGTAATACCTGTGACGTAATTGACATTTTTGAGCCAGAGTTTAGTGTTTAAAAAATTATTACAGTGGGTGTTGTGGCATATGTCTTTAATCTTGGTACTTGGGAGGTAGAGGCGGGCAGATCTCTGTAAGTTCAAGGCCAACCTGTTCTATCTACATAGTGAGTTCCAGGACATCCCAGAGCTACACAGAGAAGCCCTGTCTCAAAAAACCATAAGCAAACAAATAGATAAATCAAACTTTGACCATCAGCTTTCAAAAGTTTAATAATTTCTGGGTACTTTTATTTTTATTTCATGCCATTTACCATGGTTGTTCATCAAAGAGGGATAAAAACCAAACTATTTAACCCTGTACGATGCACTCTGCACAATCCCTGTTTCCTCCTGTAGTCTTTGTAGTAGTAGGTGGTTAAGAGTGGACGTTGTCAGGATAGTGTTATGTGTGCCTTATTCTCTGTCGACTTTGCATTTTGCTACTCCCACCTCTTATGTGTGGTTGGCTATGTTGGCTACTTGTGTGCACATAAACCCAGTCTTTTTATTTTTTCCTGGGGATTGCTAAGTATCTGTTTCTGTGCATGCCTCCAGCCTTCAGAACTTGTGACCGTCCTGTCTCTGTCTCCTGAGCTGAGATCACAGGCATGCACTGGCTGCTTTCTTAAAAAGTCATCTTAGGAGTGTTGTTGCCTTAGTAATAATCCTGGTATCTATTGGGCTTGTTAGGACGAATTATTATTTTTAAGTTGCTTGGGTTTCAAATAAATCACTTTAGAAGGAAGAATGTACCAAGAAAATAAAAACAATTCTTTACAGAAAGAAGCTGAGACACCCAGCATAGAGGGTGACTGGAGAAAACATGCTGTCCGAAGACAAATGCTCAACACACGTGGTCAGCAGTCAGCAGATGAGCCAGTGTTCCCTGTGATGTCTTTGCTGGGAACATTTTGTTTGAAGGTATTTGGATTTAGCAAAACTTTTGTGACATCTTTTTTTTGTTATTGCTGGGTTTTTTTGTTTTGTTTTTGAAACAGGGTCTCATGGAACCCACACTGGCCTCAGACTTGATATGTAGTAGAGAGTTATCTAGAACTTCTGATCCTCTTGTCTCTGTCTCCTGAGCACTAGGATTACAGGCATGGGCCACCACGCCCTGTCTAACTTTTNTCTTCTTTTATCCTTCTTGTGTGTCAGCCTGAAAATCACAGACATTGACCTACTAACTAAAGAATAAAAGAGGACACGCACAACAGTATATTACCATTTTGTCCATCACAGTTTATTGCAGGACGTCTTATTAATTAGATAAAAATGATGATTTGGCTGCAGCCCATGAACATACTGAGCCTTATTTGCATCTGCTGGTCCTATGACAACCTAAAATCAGTTGTCAGTTGCACAGTAAACTACTATGCTTTCAAGTTTACCAAAATTTGGGAATACAAGGAGTAGTTGAGACAAGCATTACAAGTTATGGTTTATTTATTTGCAGTTTTGTTTACTTCTCTAGATGAGGTCTTGCCCTGTGGCCCAGGCTGGTAAAACTTGCTGCAATCCTTCTGGCTCTCCCTCCTGGTTGCACCTCCAAGCCAGCCCCAGATTATGTTGTAAAAGTGCTGCAGACAAAGTGTATGCACTCATTTCTGTCAGTTTAAAAGGAGGAAGAACAGACCCCAAGTGAATGTTAGGTCATTTACCCTGTGCTTTAGGAAACCCCTCAGCACTGTGTGCACGTGGTGCACACACACACACCTGCAGGCAAACACTCATTCACACAAAAATAAGTTAAAAAGGAAAGAAAATCACACCTGCGGTTCCCCTGCTTCTGCTGACCTCCTCTTGCCCAGGCTCTTGGGAGACTTCTGTGGGGTAGGTTGGCCTGGGATGGGAGGCCTGTAGGATGTATATTAATTGTCTTTAAAGTGAGGAGATTCATGACTCTTGTATTTGGAAGCTGAGAATACCCAGCTCTTAAAAAATGATTTGCAGCCCCATGTCACACACTTTGCCTGGGAAGGGACACTCATCCTGGCTCTGTGGAAGATGGTAAGAGCTCTCTGGGGGACATGCCAATTGAACCAGCCAGTTGGCTCGAGAACAGCTTCTTTGAAAGCCATAGGCCAGGTTTTAGAAAGGGCAGGACTTGGCCTCAGTGCCAGGGTCCACCTTCCCAGCATGTACTGCTGACTGTGTTCTCCTGAAGGGAGAGCTGGGGCGGTAACATCTGCCACGAAGGCTGTGGGTACAGAGGGCATCTCTTAGGGAACCAGACAGCTTGTTGGTTTTCTTTCTCATGTCTACAAATCCTCCTGCCATTCATACTGATAGCCACACCAAGAAACCTTGTGGTAAACAGTTCCAACTTTCAAATCGATGCCTCGCTTAAGATGGACAGCGAGCAGTGTTGCTTTGGAGAGAAGATAACTTTATTTAGAGCCTTTAAAATGGCTTTTGCAATGCCCTGGCTAGTAGTTCTGAGGGACAAGAGGCTTTCAAAGACCTCGATTCTCCCTTAATCAGTGTTATTAGTTCTTTTTTGTTTTGTGTTTTCGAGACAGGGTTTCTCTGTGTAAGAGCCCTAGCTGTCCTGGAACTAGCTCTGTAGCCCAGGCTGGCCTTGAACTCAGAGATCCGCCTGCCTCTGCCTCCCGAATGCTGGGATTAAAGGCGTGCGCCACCACCGCCCGGCTGTGTTATTAGTTCTTTGTTTTGAGACATATACGGAAGGCCTCAAGCTTCTGTGTCTTGACTCGCTCTGATCCTCCTCTCCACACCTCCAACATGCAGGGCTGTTACAGGAATGTGCCGCCATGACCAGCTCCACTTTCAGTTTCTACCCCCCTAGAAGCATGCTTTTTTCTCTTCTGCTCACACTATGATTTCAGTTTTTTCCTCTTTGGGCAGTAGAAGAGGAAACACCGTTCCGTGATGCACAGAAAGAGCTGAAGGATAGCTGGACCTGGGGGGGTGGGGTATGATGGGGTGCATAGGCCTGGTACCTGTGGAGGGTTTAACAGCACATTGGTGACTGTTGTATTCAGTGGAATCTGTGTATCACAGTGTTATCACTCAGCGCTTACTGTAGACTCCTTACATTAATGACTGAATGTCTCAGAACTAGGGGAGGTGTGGCTTACTGTAGACTCCTTACATTAATGACTGAATGTCTNGACTGAATGTCTCAGAACTAGGGGAGGTGTGGCTTACTGTAGACTCCTTACATTAATGACTGAATGTCTCAGAACTAGGGGAGGTGTGGCTTACTATTGACTTCTCACATTAATAATGACTGAATGTCTCAGAACTAGGGGAGGTGTGGCTTACTGTTGACTTCTTACATTAATGACTGAATGTCTCAGAACTAGGGAGGTGTGGCTTACTGTTGACTTCTTACATTAGTGACTGAATGTCTGAGAACTAGGGGAGGTGTGGCTTACTGTTGACTTCTTACACTAATGACTGAATGTCTCAGAACTAGGGGAGATTTTGAAAAGCAAGATGGTGTGATCTCATGAGATCACATAGAATTTAAGGCTCTGTGAGGCAATATGGTTATATTTCTTTCCTTTTGTTTCTCTTTTACATGCAGGTATGTGTGTTTGCATGCAGGTACATATCATATGTGTGGGGGTCAGAGGTCAACTGGACATCATTTATTCAGCAGCCATCCACCTTGCTTTTTGAGAAAGTTTTTTAGGGGACTTAGGGTTTACTGACTCTGCCAGGCTGGGTGACTTGGGAGTCCTGAGTATCTTCCTGTCTTGCAACTCACCAGTTCTGGGGTTATACCCTCACATCAGCAGGCCTGGCTTTTTACATGAGTACTGAGACTGGAACTCAGTGCTCGTGCTTACACAGTAAACACCATACCAAGATATCTCTCTAGTCTTTCTTTGAGGGTGTGTGTGTGTGTGTGTGTGTGTGTGTGTGTGTGTGTGTGTGTATGTGTGAATTATTAAAAACTTTAAAATTTTATTTTATATGTGTGTTTTGTCTGCATGTGCCTTTGTGTATCATGTTCATGTCTAGTACCTGAGGAGGCCAGAAGAGGGCAGTGGAGCCCCTGCAGTTACAGATGGTTAAGAGCTGCCATGTGAGTGCTGAGAATTGAACCTGTGTCCTCTGCAAGAACATCCATTGCTCTTACCCGATGAACTCTCTCTCCAGACCCTCTTGCCTTTTTCTAGGATGTTTTTCTTCAGGAGTGGTGGTGAACTCCTTTAATCCCAGCCCTTGGGAGACTGAGGCAGGCAGATCTGCAAGTTCCAGGCCAGCCTGGTCTACGTAGTGAGTTCCAGGCCATCTAGGGCTATATAGTGAGATCTGTCAACAACAACAAAAAAGTTGTTTTTCTTCAGAGATTATCCTTCTGGACTCTTAGAGTTATAGTGAGTAACTGGAATGAAGATAACAAAAGATGTTTTAAAAATGCAATTATATCCTTTACAGCTGCTGCTGCTAATGGTTTTTGTTTGCTTGTTTTTCGAGACAAGTTTCCTGGGTGTCCTGGAACTTACTTTGTAGACTAGGCTGGCCTTGAACACACAGAGATCTGCCTGCCTCTGCCTCCCAAATGCTTGGATTAAAGGNGTGGGCCACCATGCCTGACTCAAAGCTGATGATTATTGACAGGTTTTAAGATGCAGGGAATGTTGAGCTAATGCCTTCCGAGTTCCCCCTCATTGGGGACGTTGTGACAGAGAAGGGGTGGGTAGCCCTTTGGGAAGAAGCATTAAGTTTGTCAAAAGCACTGAAGAGCTGGGGTGTGTCAGCTTCAGCAATGGGAAGCTGGTGGGCAGAGCAGGGCCTAAAAGGATTCTGCTCGGAAAGTTTTAGTAATAAGCCCTCCATAGACTGACTGAGGGATTCCTGTGGTCCCTCTGTCCAGTCTCTGCCATATTTGAATTCATTAGTGTTCCCCACAGCTCCTATCTGTGCTGCTGTGTATGTGAAGGGGAAGGATGGGGCCAGAGAGATGCAGTTTGTGTTCTCAGCAGGTGTCTGGAATGTCATTGCCAGGAGTCTTGATCACTTTCAAAGATATTTTTCATTTCTTAGCCTGTGCCTGGAGAGTGATAGCTACATGCTGTGGATAGAGGAGCATGAAATAAGTGCTAAACCGGAAGGAGATGGACAGTGGGACATGGACAGTCATGTTCCTAAAATTTCAGGCAAGGATTCAGTTTTGCAAGCAGCATTTGGCTTCTTAAAACTGTGCCATTAGACAAAAGGGAATTCACGGGACAAATATTAGCTAGTTAGGTTCTGCACTGGGCAGACTTTGTACCTTGGCATGTGAGTAGCCATCAGAACCTCTTGAACTTCTGCTACCAAGTAACTCTGAAAAGGCTCATAGAGCCAGTGCAGATCATGGATGAGAGTACACCATGTCCCCTGCTTGAGTCATCAAGGTACTTGCAAAATCAGGTGGGTGAAAAAACCCAGCACACTCCACTGTGGGAGCCTTCGGATTACAGGATCATTCTGAGACAAGGGATGGATCCCAGATGGTCTTGGCTTGACTTTTCCCCTAGAACTCACTATTATTGTCTTAGGAATTTAGAGTGTAGAGGAAATGACCCAGATTTTATACTTAGCAAAAACCTGTATCCAACTCTCCAGTGGACCACTCTGTAACCGAGACATCGGGTTGGTTACTTCACTTCTTGACCCTGTTTCCTCCTCTGGGAATATGGGAGCAAGGTTTTTACAGATCTGTTGGGAGATGTTAAGACCTAGAAGGGAGTAAGATGAGATCTGTCGAGCACTTCAATTTGCACCAGTTTCTTCCTACTGCCAGAGTTTAGCTTTTTATATATAGAATCATCAGAATTTATTGTTTCTGTTCTGTTTGGGTTTGGAAATAAAACTGACTTACTGAAACCAACAGGCTGATGCCACAACCATCTGTTCAATGCCCATTGCTTGCGAGGTTCCAGGGGCAGGCAGGTTGCAAACTCTGGCCAACTTCTGCAGCTGGCAAGCTCTTGACTCTGGTAGATTTGGGGCCACCTGTTTACTTTTTTACAAATTAAAAAAAAATTACAGTTATTTATTTATATGCATGTGGGCACTTGTGTGCCGGGGCACCCAATTATGGAAACTGGTTCTCGCCTTCAACCATGTAGGTCTTGGGCTTGGTAGCAAGTGCCTTTATTGCCGAGTCACCTTCCGCTGTGTCCCCACCCCCACCCCCTCCACGTGCACCTTAGTTCACTACTCTGACATTCCTTTAAGTCAGGGCCAGCCTATAAAGCCACTTGCCACCAAGCCTGACCACCTAAGTTAGAGCCCCAGGACCCACGTGGTGGAAGGAGAGAGCTCACTCTTGAAAATTGTCCTCTGACCGCCACACATGCATTGGCACGCATGCGCCGCCCACCTCCCCCGCCATAAATAAATTTAAAAAATAATAGAAAAGGAAATTAAGTCGGAGTTTGACCAAAATGAACGTGATCTCAGAACTTAAGAACTTTTCTGTGATTCGTAATCACATAGAAGAAAAGTTTAGGGTTATGTTGTCGGTGGGGGTGGGGGGTGGTATCTGGTAAATGGACTGACGATCTCCTAGATTTGAATGGAGACCCCAGGAGGAACTCCGCATATTTGCAGGGTGCCCTCCCGAACCCCTACCCCTAGTTCGTGACAGCTCTACTGCGGCAGCTGTGCACACACACGCTTGCCTTTTGAGTCAGCACAAGACAAGTAATTTCCCATCCTGAAGCTAGCTCCCTGCTGCGAGTGGATCTGCTGGGATGTAGCTTCTAACTTCCCAGATTTGCATACTTGCAGCCTCCTCTCCCCGGGCAAAGCTCGGGTTTTGTCTTTAATACCTTCCCGGAGGTGATTCTTCTCTTGGGAGGCGGAGGCAGGGTAGGGAGGTGAGGCTGGAGGGAAGCGAAGGCCAAGTGCCGGCTGCCCACCCCGAGGGAGCCGGGAGCGTGGAGTCCGCGGCAGACAGGGAGGTGCGTCCTGCAGCTCGGACTGGAACCGTGGACTGGAGCAGCGGCCGGCAGGGGGAGGCCGGGCCCGGGGAAGCGAGCCGGGTGGTACGGACCCCGGTGGAGCGATGGCAGGCTAAATGGCTGGTTATGCAAGCCACTGCCCCTCGCTCGCATGCTCGCTTGCTCGCTCGGCTGCTCCGCGCCCCCCTCGGCCAACACACTCTCTCGCTCTTTTTGAAACAGGAAGTGCACTGCTGACTGTAACGTGCTGCCGGCTCCCAGGATGGAGGAGTGAAGTCTCGCGTCGCAGCGGTTCCAGCCCCCGGAGCCCGCCCGCAGCCGAGTCCTCGAGAGCGCCCTGAGGGAGCAGGGTGGCCACCTGGTCCAGGTGTGCGGGCTGGGGCGGGAAGGCGAGGGGTCGTTACTTGGAAGGGACTTTCTTGGTCGCCTGTCCCTGCCACTATGTCCTCCTCCAGGAGTCTCTAGCACTTTGTCGCCACTGCCTAGGTGTATGGGACGGGGCGGGAAGGTTCTGGGCAGCGCGGTTTGGGGGACCTCTGGATGCTCCCCTAGATTCGCGTTCTCCAGGCTGGCCTGGCCCGTGGGCTGCCCTGGGACTGTCTGGGCCACCTCCTGGAGTCCCCAGCTGCCCTCACTACCCTCTCCAGCTGCTGCCAGAAGCAGCTGCTCTTTGTCCCTCACTGGCTGGCCCGAGGCTGTCTAAATACCGTTCTGGGAAGCTTGGGACTGTTGAGTGTTGCTGAAGTTGGTGTGAGGGGGAAAGTAGAGAAGGAAGGAGGAAGCTGCTGAGCTCTGGGTGAAGAGTAAGAGAGGCTTGGCAGCTAGGCTGGGAAGCTGAGGAGGTGGGTTGCCGGTAGAGCCAGGCCTTCACAAATTGAGGGAATTGGTAGTGCAGACACACACCGGAAAAGTAGAGACCACAAATGAACGACAGCAGTGAGTTCTGAGGTGTTTAGTCTGGTGTCTGGCTTGTTACCTCTGCTGTGGTTTCACTGTGTGGAAACGTGGTGCTTTATAAATATGAGACAGACATTTTTAATTTATTAAATTCCAGTTGTCACCAAACTAAAATAGAGGTTGACTTTTCTCAAACTTACCAGGTAGATGTAGCTCCCTAACCTACCTTGCTCGGATCCAGATGTTAATAGGAGAATAAAATGCTTGGGGACAGGTGGGTTTATGCTGTAGACTTTGTACCTTCATTTCTGAAGATGCTCTCCCATGAAGAGGACAGCCTGGCCTTAGTATTTATCCACGGGAGATGGCTGTGTTGAGGAGGGACACTAGGGAACCACCTTGGCTGGNAAGACTTTGATGGGATGGTTATTATGACAAGTTACATGTTTGAGCAGTGTAGAAGTCAGTCTCAACTTCCTACTTCTTTTGGAGGCTGCAGTGTGAGCAAATGGCTTGAGGAAAGTGAGACCCTGCCAAAAGGAGGGTCTTTTTCTGTACACACTTCAGTCCTTCATCTTTCTGGGCAACCGTGCTTTCTCAAGAGGCAAGCTGATTACTGAATTTAAATCCATGCCACTCAGTGGGGATCAGGGTCTTACCATGTAGCATCAAGTGGCCTGGAGCCCAGAGATTTGTTTGCCTCTGCCTCCCAGATGCTGGAATCAAAGGCTTGCAACTTCACACCCAGTCTAACTATATCATTCTAATCCTGAAATTGGTACAGCAAAATATATTTTTGCATAATTAATTTTGCTTTAACGAAAACTCTCAGATAGGCCAGTAAGTTTGTGCCCAACTTCTTTTTCATATCAACAATTTGGAGACAATCGCCTCGTTTCAGTGATTCTTCAGAACATTCATCGATTAAACATTTTTATCATTTTTATTTATTTTGTGTGTGATGTGTGTGGGCTCACACCCAGCATAGCACACATTTGCAGGACAAGTTGCAGGAGTCATTTCTCTTTTCCACCATGTGGGTCCAAGGAATCAACTCAGGTCGTCAGGCTTGGTGGCAAGTGCCTTTACCTGCTGAGCCACTTAGCCAGCCCCAGAACATTAATCTCTTTAAATGTAGATATTTTGAGCACCTTAAAAATGTTGGCAATTGGTATAATATAGTAGCAATAGCCAAAATATTTTTTTTTTATGGACTGAGCAGTTAATTTCCTCCTTGCTAGAGAGATCTGCCTTGACTTAGGTTTGAATTGAATTGTATATTATCTGTATTTATGCCTCTTCTTTTTCCAGATACACCTTAAGAATAAAGATAAACCATCCAAGAAGCCCCCACCTCTTCTCTTTCTTTCCTTTTTTTAGTTCTGGTGAGGAGTGAACTCAGGACCTTGCGTGTACTAGCAAACACCTGTTCATTCAGCTACAAGTGATTTCACAAAAAAAATATTTCTGAAGGATCCATATGGCTGTATTATTTTTCATATTTTTATATCCAGGTATATGCACTGACCTCAGGTTTATTAACTGCTTGAGGACTTTGCTTGCCATCTTCTGTCACTCTGCTTTAAGATAGGGTGGACTAGTTTTTCTGACCCTCCCAATCTGGCCCCGTTAGGGCAGGGTGTATTCCTACCTCAGTAGAGTTTTTTGTTTTTAGATTTATTTTATTTCATGCTTACGGGATTTCATTTTGCCTGCATGTATGTATGTATGTCGTGTGTGTGCCGGGTGCCTGTGGAGGTCAGAAGAAGACTTCAGATCCTCTGGAACCTGGAGTTAGAGACAGTTGTGAGTCACCATGTGGGTGCTGGGAATTGAACCCGGGTCCTCTGGAAGAGCAGCAGTGCTCTTAACCACTGAGCCATCTCTCCAGTCCCCCTCAGTAGAGTTTAAACTCAGAAGTAATACAGCCTTTAGGCATCCTTTGTTGTTTGCAGGGCTACTTTCTGTATCTTGTAATCAGCGGGTTCTGGCAACAGTGAGGTGAAATAGTTGTTCTTGGAGAGAGAACTAAGGTTCAGTAGCTGTGTTAGTCAACAGAGATGCTGGGTCTTAGACAGGGTTTTGGGTTTATGGCCCTGAACTCTTTGGTAGTGTGGGAAGTTGCTGCCTCAGAGAGAGTGGTGATAAATCAGGTGGGCCTTTGTCAGTCCAAATAAAGAGCCAGCACCCAGGATCAGATGTCCCCAGTTCCAGATTTTTCTCCTTCTTTTCTGATTAGACTTGGCTTAGAGCTTGAGGCATTGCCTCTTCTGTGTCTTCTGTGTCTTCTGTGTCACTAGGTCTAGTTGTGTTTACGTGAACGTATTCACATGGTGTGTTTTCATCTGCAGTGTCTCATCTCCAGTGTCGGTGAGCGTTCACCTATTGGGGAGTTAGGTCAGCACTCTGCAACCTTTCAGGATTAAAAAGAACCTTCTCTACTTCGTATCTCAGGAAGTTAGTCAGTTCATACCTGGTGTGTGCTTCTCCCTGCAAATGTGCATTGGCCATGACACATTTCCTGACTCTCCAATCTGCTGAGAAGTTTACATTATAGAAAACCAAGGGTAAACTCATCAAACTTTACATTAAGACATGATTTTTTNTTTTTCGTTTTTGGTAATAGTCCCTAGAAGGGGCTGTGGGTGTGGCTTAGTTGATAGAATGCTTGTATATACCGTGCAAGAAGCCCTAGGGTTGGTTCCCAGCTCTGTATAGCTTGTGTGTGGTGTTGCAAGCCTGTAATTCCAGCATTGGGGAGGTAGAGACTGCTTAAGTTACATAGTGAGTTTGAGGCCAACATGGGATACACGAAAACTTTTGTTCAAAAACAAAAGTTGCTATATGGAAATAAATTTATTTTATTATCTTTGTTATTACGTAAATTTGAGGCTTTGCTTATAGAGTTTTTATATTATATCTAGAAAAATACTAATTAAAATTTGTGGTCCATTTTCTTTGGGAAATGCTACATAAACCATTGTCTTCTTTTCAGTTATTGGTATCTTTAGTGGTCTAAAATCCTGACTCTGTGATACTTCGTCAGAACACAGGGAGAAGATGGGAAAGACAGAATAGAGGAAAAGTGAGGTTTTGTTTCTTTCTTAAGGGAAAAATGAATCGATACATCTAGGTTTCCTTAAATGCCAGGCACTGCCATTTCCGTCCGTGCTGAGGACTTGCTTGAGAAGCAGGTTTGTCTCTTCCAGCAGAGGCCGAGAACGAAGGGTAACTGGCTTTGATGTTAAATGCCAAGGAGAAGTTAGTGACCAAGAGCAAATTTGCGGCGGAGATCAATGTAAGCTAAGGTTTTCGTTGTTTCAAAGCCCTCTTACTTTTCTTCATGCAGACTATAAAGTAAAAATGACTGTCTCTGTCGGGAATTGTACTGCATTGGTCCTCAACTCATAAAAATCAGGATGCTTTTAATTTTCTAATAGATTTCAGAAGTCTTAAAGTTTTATTTTTGTCATCTCTGGTGAGAAAGTTACTTATTATCACTCAACTAGATGTGGAGTAGTGACCACAAGCTGTTTGTGTTTGTGACATAGTCGTACTTCTGAGTATGAGGCAGGGATTCAGGGTATGGGATTCTCCACCCACTCCCTCGCCTGGGACCTTAATCCAATTCAGGGCCAAAGTAAAACTTCTCTGGACTGAAAATGATGAAGATGCCCAGCATCCATAGTACATAGTACATAGTACATTGCCCCTCAAACCATAAGGATTCCTGGGTGTGATTGTTCCTCTTTGTTGGACATTAGAATGGTGATGTGCAAAGTCCTGACTTCGGGTCTAATCTTGTTTTCTAATTTTGAAATCTTTGTAATTACTCAGTTGTAAGTAATGGGATTTCTACCCTGCCAGTGAACATCCCTTCTTCCTTTCTTGCATTTGCCAGGACTCAGACACCATCACTGCTGTCTTAGCTGCTGCTGCCTCCATACCAGCCTTGTATTCATTTCCCAGAAGCCAAGAATGTCTCACCCTTAATCTTTACAGTGTGTGATAAGCATGTGGAAAGGGTCCTATTATTTATGTGTCTGCTGCAGTGGGGAAAATGTAGACATTCTTATTGAATCAGTCTCTCTGGCTGTTAGGATAATTCTGTCAGTGTTTAGTGTGTCAGTGAAGTCTACTAGGGTTAGTACATGAAGTTCTTTATCTAGTTAAATAAGAAAAAAACAAAAAACATTTCAAAAAACATTCATGGTGGTGCATGCCTGCAGTGCCAGTACCCAGGAGAATAAGAGTTTGATGCTAGCCTGGACTACACACTGGGACTTTGTTTTGTGTGTGTGTGTGTGTGTGTGTGTCCGTCCGTCCGTCCTATTTATTTAATGTCTCATATACTTTCCAGACACTTGTATGGATGCTCTGTGGTTCTCTTTTCTCTTGGTACTATGCATGCTGGGTAATGACCCTGTTTATGAAAAGAAACGGAGGCAGGCATAGATTGTGACTTCTATAGACAAAAGTCTGACACTCTCTCTCTCT
>LZPO01097128.1:504620-525872 GCA_001675575.1 Neotoma lepida
TGAAAGAAGCAACTATTCAAGTTCCTGCTTGGTCCTGGCCCACCTGAGCCAGGTGTCCTCACTGCAGAGACCTGCAGATGCAGCTGTGGCCTTCACTACCCTCTCCATGACTGGTGTGTGACACACGTGCCACAGCTTAGCACTCTGCCTGTGCTGGCTTCCATGCTGACCTCTTCCTCCCTCCTGTCTTCTGCTCTGTCCCTGGGTGTGGGTGATTCTGGATTCTGCCCTTGCTTTTGTCTCCTTGAGTGGCCTCATCTTGCATGCTCGTAGGTCTACACCTGGACTTCATTTTGACATTCTTAGCCCCACCCAAACTTATCTCTGCTTAAGTGTGTTATCCAATCCAAGCTATCCAAACTGAAAAATTAAAGTTAGTCATCTCCTGTCTCCAGCCCTTCTCACTCTTGTGAGACACGCAGCTAGTCCCTTGCCCCACTTGTTAAGACCTTCCAAGGGTTCCTTATTGCCTCCTCCTGAATTCATTCGGACAGTTGTTTTCCTGAGCCTAACTCCTGGAAAATATCCCCATAGCCTTTCATTTTCCATACCTTTTCGCCCTCACNNTGCGAATCTGAGNAACCACAGCAGACCACTCTGCTCTTGGTGTTCTGATAGGAGACCTATCTCTCCTGCCTCCAGGTTCCTAGGAGACTCAGGTCTCTACAAGTCTGTATGGGTCCAGGCACCCCTTTTCTTTGAGCTAACCCTCATTAGTGAGTGTTTTATCGCACGAGCCTGAGTTAAATCATCTTCTTACCTGTCCAGTGTATTTTGCCTCTCACAAGTTGATTAACTTTGTTACAGTTACTATCTTATTTTGTTTGTTATTTTAGTGTGATTTTATAGTACATTAATTTGTTTTTATAATTTGTCAGTTAATGATTATTTTGTATCTTCCACTGTAAGGCCTTTNGTCATATTACTGAAAATACTTGCTTTGTAGATAAGGATACAAATCTACCCAAATCCATTTCTAAATGCTTTTTCTTAAGAAGCACTTTTTTAATAGTCACAGATTTTTAATTATTAAGTACAGGAATTGCTAGACTCCTGTAACAGAGACTCCACATAGAATGGTTTGAGTATGTGAGTTTATTTCCTCTCCACAGGGCAGGGCAGATGTGAGGAGCTGGGGGCTGGCAAGAAAATTCTAGCAGGCTTCACACATGGCTTCTTAAGTTGTACCACTCTGCCCATGTCTAGCCAGCTGAACAGGGTGAAAAGGAAGGTCAAATCAAGTAGCCTTGTCTTTAGAGAGGGTGCCAGGGAGTTGAACGTGAACTTCTTATATTCCATGGGCCCTCACCATGTGCGACTGGGAAATGTCTTCACTAGCACCAGTGCACCCAGCTAAAGTGCACGGTCGTAATGGCAGGTGTCTCTTACCAGAATAGTAGAGAGGAAGAATGGTTTTATAGTGGAATTTGGTGGTCTGTATTTTATTTTATTTGTAAATCTAAGGATTAAACCCAGGACCTAGGGCATGCTAGGCAGGTGCTGTGCCACGGAGCTAAACCCCGAGTCCAATTTCCTGGTTTTTATCACAAGAAGGAAGAACTGTTTTGATTAAGAAGTCAAATCTGGGGGGAAATGAGGGTCTCTTTGTTTGGTCTCACACCCACCTAGGCCTGCCCAGTAGGTTTCAGCCACTGCTGCACACAGGTCATAGCCAGAGACTCAGTGGGATCTCAGCTCCTGTTTCTAGTCCATGGGTTTGTGGTGAAGATTGGTGAAGAGCAGATGGACAGGCATGAAGCACAGAACTTCTCTTGATGTTTTCTGCCTCACTGCTCACATTCCCGTATTTCTATATTCAGTACAACTTTGTGTGCATGCGCTTGTGTGTGCACTGCACGCGCTTTTGAGCTTTGAATTCAGGGCCTTGTACTTGCTGGGGAATTACTCTACCACTGAGCTATATCCCCAGCCACGTTTGTTGTTGTTTTTGTTTGTTTGGTTTGGTTTTTCAAGACAGGGTTTCTCTGTGTAGCTCTGGCTGTCCTGGAACTACCTCCGTAGACCAGGGTGGCCTCGAACTCACAGAGATCCACCTGCCTCTGCCTCCCGAGTNCTGGGATTAAACACGTGCACCACCACCACCTGGCCACTTTTGGTGTTCATAAAAAATATTTTGTTGTGCAAAGGAGCAACTTGTGTCTGTTTTTGTTGTTGTTTTGAGATGGTGTAACCTGTCTGGCCTCAAACTCTCTCCTGGAGTTTAATTGTGCACACTTCCCTCAGTTTATCCCAGAATATTAATAACACGGTTCTTTCCTCTGTGAGAGATTACTCTGAAAGGAGTGGGAAAAGTTTGTTATGACCTCTACCATGAAAATGATTGATGCCTAAACAAATACATTGACCCCATTGACATGCACAGGTAAAACAGTGTTATATTGGGCCAGTGAGATGGCTCAGTAGCTAAAGGTGCCTGCTGCCGAGCCTAAAGACCTGAGTTGGACCTTTCAGATATACATGGTAGAGGAGAGAATAGACTCCCACAAATTGTCTCTGACTTCCACATCTATGCTGTGTCACTTGTGGGTGCGCGCGCGCGCATGCACACACACACACACACCCCACAACCTGCAGGCACACAAAAGTAAATTAAAATGTGATAAAATCGTCATTCAAAAACGTTCTTTAAAATATGTTCTCGAGGATTGTTCTTTCCGAAGGAAATATGTGTTTATTGGAAAGCAGGTGTTCAGAATTATCCCAAGTCGGAGACCTCTATGTAATCCTCTGGGAAGCAGCCTTTCTACAGCACACATGCTGAGCAGATGCTTGTGGACATGGATATTTTATACTGTCCCATCTCTAGGTTTAGTTTTTGTAAACTAATGTGTTTGGCGGGGCTTCAGTATTAAAGCTCCTAATGGGGGCTGAGGGAAATGCTTCGAGTTCCAGCTCAACCATACCTCTCTAGACTGGTCTCCTAGCGTCTGTACTGCGGGGACAGGGAGGTGGCCACTCATTCCAAGCGTGCCTTAGCCTGTGAAGGGACTGCGGTGAAATGCCCTCGAGACTCACTTTTAAAGACAGTGAGTCATTTCAAGAGACCTGCTTGTGTAGACAGATGCTCTGGGAGCAGGTTAGATAAATTCAGTTCGAATGAAACGTCTTTGTTTTATTAAAACTCTTTGAAATAGGACAAAGGTAGCATTCAGCCAAATTTACCAATTTACCGCTGATTCTAAAATAAAGCATTAAAAGGCTAACCATTGGCCGGGCGCCAAATTTACCAATTTACCGCTGATTCTAAAATAAAGCATTAAAAGGCTAACCATTGGCCGGGCGGTGGTGGCGCACACCTTTAATCCCAGCACCCAGTAGGCAGAGGCAGGTGGATGGATCTATGTGAGTTCAAGGCCAGCCTGGGCTACTGAGTGTGTTCCAGGAAAGGTGCAAAGCTACACGGAGAAACCCTGTCTCGAAAAACCAAAAAAAAAAAGGCTAACCATTGGAAGGATAGTAAGTTATCACAGAGTTTTTTCCTAGTATCAGAATGGGTTCCCTTATGAGAAAGATGATTTTTATCCAAGGTCATTATTGATTTTCAAGAGTCTGCCACCTGTAAATGCTGCATTGTTTAATTGTTTTATATCTTTATTAAAATCTTCTCCTTATCTGTTTTCTTGATTGTTTTTCTATTTTTTCTTTGTTGATTTATTTTTCTCCCTCTCAGTTTATGACCTCCCTCCTCCACCGCCCACCTCTTTTTAAAAATTACATCTATTTATTTGTATGTGTGTGGGTGAGAAGGAGATGAGAATTCCACATGTTGATCTGAAGGCAACAGGAAGTGAACTGGCCTAGGCATAGGTTAAGCATAGGAAACCTTAAAACCCACCCCTATGGTGACATACTTCCTCCAACAAAGCCACATCTCCTAACAACACACTCCCTATGAGCTTATAGGGGCAATGACATTCAAACTACCACACTCCGCTAGAGACTCTGGGTAATTAGACTCTCAGTCACNCCATTTCTTTATGATCCTACACAGACTTCAGGGCCTTAATTTCATTCTCATGCCCCTACCCTCTTCTCCCCGCCAAGCCCCNACTTTGCTGTTGACTATTTACTTAATGTAAACTCATTTTTACATTGACTTTAAAAGAATAAAACAATAAAGAATAAAACCATCTTACTTTTCTCTGCCTCCCTAAAAGGAATAGTGAAGGAGTTTGTACCAAAGTTAATTATTTNTTTTATAAGTATGCTTGACCCCAGAAATGACACCACAGACGTTATCAACCCCTTGTATGTTGATGTCACTATAGTAATAGTTACCCAACTAAGCTTATAGACTTCATGGTAAATTTCGTGACTAAGCGTTTGGTATATATTTTTTGAACTTGTATACANCCTACTCACTTTCTGAAGAGATGTGAAGGCTCNTGAAAATAATTCAGTTACTGTCACACTATGTAAGTCAGACTAAGTGTGCAAGGGGTGGGACCAGTAAATGGGGAACGGGAAGCAGTCTGAATGAGGGCTGTTCCTCTTCCTCCCTTGCTCCTCTGATAGTCCATTGTGGAGTCCTTTCTGCTCTCTTTGGCCCTTACCTCTCATAAGCCATCCACTTGACTCATCCGCTTCCTACTGCTCAAGTCTNAAGTACCACTTGTGTCTTTCACCTGAAGTCATGCAATGGTCACCTCCCCTTCCTTGTCCGCTGGGCCCAAAACAATCTCACAGACACAGATAGGGTTTTTTTTTTTTTTTATATTTGCCCACCTCCACCTCAATCCACGCTCCAGTGGTTTCCCCTGTCCTTAGTTTGATGTCATCAAATGACGTCTTAGAGCCCCCACAGTCTATCTGTGTGCTCATTCTCAAAGGCCGAGCCAAACCTTCTCGCTCCTTGAGTGTCTTTCNCCCCCTCTTTCTATAGGCCTTCGCCTGACCTGGGCCAGCCTACTCTACACTGTTCACATCTCACATTGCTCTTAACTTCCTCCCTGATCTCAACAATAAGAAACCCCACATTATCCCTTCATACTGCCTTGCAACCAGGGAAGAGAGGCCACAGTTTCCTAGGATCGGAATTTCTGCCATGTGGGAGCTCTCTGTAAGGAAAATAGCAACAGAAGTAGAGATACTTTAAAAGTGGTGTGGGGCCTGTGCAAAATAGCAACAGAAGTAGAGATACTTTAAAAGTGGTGTGGGGCCTGTGCAGGCAATGGAGCAGACTGGCTCTTCACAAATGGTGACAGTGTATCTATCCAACCAAATGCATGTTTTCTTCCCCTGCTCTGCACACTGTGAAAGGGGAAAGAGGTCTGAATTTGCCTCCCAAGTTTTCCCCAGGAATTTCCATGGTGTGTACACTTCAATGTGCAGTATATGTTTCTTGGATGGAGCAGGGAAATGAGTAAATGGATAATTGAATGGATTCTCGATGCTGATGTTGCCTACACTACATTTAAATAAACTTGGTAGATAGATGCCAAAGCCAGGTGGAGGACATCTGGGGTCCGTGGTGCTTTATGTCAGTTCATCGTGAAAAACAAACTTAGTACCAAGTTTTATAGGCTTCTTCAAATAAAAACGTGTTCTTCAGCATGGCAGGATACTAACACAGTATCTGTGTTAGTTTTGTTGAGTGCTTAAGATGTACCAGGCATTTGTACAGTACTTTGACACAGTGTTCTGCTTTATTGACTGCAGTAAAATATATACACAGTGAGAGACATTTACTACTATCCCAGGGGTTCCCCTCATTCATAGTTCCAGGGAGCTGCCTTCTGCAGTGTCTCTTTCTGGCCTTTGAGGTAGTGTCACCTCTGATGTGCTAAGTCTGTTGGCTTCTGTCCCAGAGATCATGGGCTTATCACTCTATTAGCAGTCAGGACTCGATCTTTTCTCCTATTGAGGACATGCCTGCATTTACCTCTGTCATTGTTTCTCAAGCTGCCTGCAGGTGGCTGGCTGCAATNAGTTAACTTCAGGATAGCCTGTTACAGAGATCTATAATGTGTTGTCCATTTGGACGTTGAAAAATGCCTGTCAGCACCAATCGGTTTCATCTCGGGGTAATTACTAGTGACCTTTCCTTGCTGGCAGCGTTGGGCTTGCGTTCAGTATCTAATGAGCCTGCTCCTGGCTTGCGGTTGGATGTCTGTGTGGTTCATTCTGCCACCGGCCTGAGCTGTGCCCTGGGGACATGCAGATATAAACTACCTGCTAGGAGAGGAACTCACAGCATCTGGAGGGAGCCGGCAGGACACCACTGAGAGCTGTGCAGATGTCACAGCAGCCAGTGTGTGATNTGCATTCAACTCAGTCTCAGGATCTAAGGTTTCCTAACACACCACCCAGGAGCCTTTTTAACTTAAATTCCCTATAGAAGGAGTAGAATTTGTATCCCCACCTGTCTTTCTCTAGCCTGCCTTTGAAAAGTTTTTAAGGGCCAGCAGGATAAGCATCTGCCTGAAATACCCAGGCCTAGGGATAAGGATCGGCAGACTCAAGGGTCACTATCCAAGCAGATATCCTTGAACGTGTGAACAGAGAGGCTTCCTGTCTCAAAGATGACTGGAAGGGAACGTCGCCAATTTCCGCGACTGTGGAAAGCTGTAGTGTGTTTTGTTTTGTTCTTCTAGTCCAGCTTCAGGCACAAACCACGCGAGCACACTCAAAAGTGAGCGAACATAAGGGGAAACCGGCAGTTGGGGTCTGAGGCATCTGGTTTACAAATGGATGGACAGGATGTAAGAGTATAAGCCAAGCTCCTCTAAAGAAGCCCTTTAGAAATGCTTGTTGGGCTTGGTGGTGCACAGCTGTCATCCCAGCGTTTATGGGGTGGAAGCAGGAGGGTAAGGAGCTCAAGGCTGTCTGGACTTATGAGAACTGGTCTCATACAGTTGCAAAAAACCTCCCCTTTTTTTGTTTTTATGTATACGAATGTTTTGCTTGCGTGTATATGTGTCTGTGTACCATGTTTGTGCCTGGTATCCTCGGGTCAAAAGAGGGCATTAGAGGAACTGGAGTTACAGATGACTGTGAGCCACCATGTGGGTGCTGGGAATCAAACCTGGGTCTTCAGGAAGAGCAGCCAGTGCTCTTAACCATTGACCCATCTCTCCAGCCATCTTTTTATTTTCTGCCTTGTGTGTGTGTGCATGTGGGAGACAAAGTCTCACTAATATATAACCCCCCTTAGCTCAGAGTTGCCATTCTCCTGCCTCAGCCTCCAGAGTGTTTGGGTTAAGGCATATATCACCACATACAGCTGAAGTGCAGTTGTTAATTTAACATGATTGCCCTGATTAATTATCCAAACCTGTATCTGGCACATGGTAAATAATCAGTACAAGGCAAANGAAGTGTCTGGTAGAGTGTTACCTTGCATGGGGCCCACGGGGACTAAAGCATTTGTAAATCCACTGTCCTGTGTGATAAAGAGGACCCAGTGATCATCTGTGGAGAGACTTCTGGGCCTTTGTATTTATTGTTTCTTTGCCCCAAATTGTGTCCTCTTCCGCAGCCCATTACCCTGTGTCTTCCCCTCCTTTCTTTGTTACCTTAGAAGCCACCCCTTGGGGAGTCCTGAGTCCTGCACATGTACTTGAACCTGCCTTGTCCTGGGCCTCTCCTGGGATTGGTATTAATTCATTCAGAGCAGTTTCTCCCCCTATTATTGCTAATCACCCCCACCCACCCCTGTTAAGCTGGAGGTTACTCGAGAGGACCATGGCCTTACATCTTCTGTACCCCTCTACCCGCTCTGGCCCCGTGGTACCTGGCTCATGGCTGGTGAATTCCTTGCATCTTGAGTGAAGGTCATAAAAGATTACCCTAGTGTCAGCGGTGATTACCTCATTTCAGTGTTCTGTGCCCTCAAAGCCAAGGGCAGCAGTGAGAAGTCCCCTCCTACGGCAGTCAGCCACTGGTAACAAGGGTTGGTCTGGAGTTGAAAGATTCTGTTGCGCTCGTCTAATTAGCACAGGGAGGTAGGCCACATAAGCTTTTTGTGCCTCGTGTTTTCCTGTAGTATTAGGCAGTAATAATGCCTGAATCAATGGGTTATTGTGAGAACAGTTGAGCTTGTGTGGAAAAGCTGTTCGCACACTGTAAAGTATTGCACACACGAGAAGCCATATCATCNGGTAGAAAGAACATTGCTTTGACCTTAGACTCCAGTATCAATCCTTAGATTTCCACAACGTAAACTCTGTGAGCTTGTTTCTTCTGTCCACAGTAAGCCGAAACACTTGAGCAGCCCAGGGTGAGGTCAAAGCCCGTGTGGTTTGAGTGACGGCTCCCATAGGCTGCTATGTTTGAATGCTCAGACTGCTTGGGAAGGATTAGGAAGTGTGGCCTTGTTGGAGGAGGTGTGTCACTGGGGGTAGTCTTAGAGTTTTAAAAAGCCCCAGGCCATTCCCAGTGAGACCCCCTATCCCTCTACTTCATGCTTATGGATCAAGATGTGAGCTCTCAGCTACTGCTCCATCACCGTGCCTGCCTGCCTGCTGCCATGCTCCTGGCCATGACTGTCATGGACTGACACTCTGAAACTATAAGCAAGCCAGCCCCCTATTAAACACTGTCTTTTATAAGTTGCCCTGGTCGTGGTGCTTTTTGTCACAGTGATAGGAAAGTAACTAAAACAGCCCACAAAACATAAAACTCTAAACTTCTCGTAATAGGTTGTTTTCAGAACCCCATTTCTATACAAAAGTGGAATTCAAAAGCTGTGTAACTCTGCTAAGACAGTGCTTGGTATGCGGAAGGAAAATGGCAAGTGCTGGCTACGGTCACTGTTACTAAGTGCCCCTGTGTTCTTTCAGGGGTCAGGGTGGGCCATGGTGGATACCANGGTGAGTAAGGAGCTTGATTAGAAGACTGTTATGTTAGTCAGCATACTAGGAGCAGGGAGGGCAAGGCTGTGCTGCAGCTAGGAGCTAGTGAGTAAGTTCAGCAGAAAGAGGATGGGGAAATGTTGGACACAAACCCCTTGTTGGTGGCAGAGCAGACACTGGAGGTCATGTTGAGCGTGGGGTTGATGCTGGTCTTCACTTGGCTTCATCACTCTTGCCGGAGAGGTAGGAAGCCGGTGTGAAGTGAGCAGTTGGCGTGTTCCCTGCTACTGCCTCTCAGGCTCTCTGCTTTCTCCCATCTACTGAGAAAAGGCCAGGCTCCTGTCTCCCCGGGCATCGAAGCAGGTTCCTAGGACGAGACACTTGAACCAGTACTGAAGGTTTGACAGCTGTGGAACAGCACCATAAAACCCCACGGCTTTTCTTGTGTGGTTGTTTTATTTCTTTCATGCTAAGGCCTGTCCTGGAGTTTTTATTCTTGCATAGTCACAAGTTGCTTTGCAGGGGCAGCTCAGTTTACTAGCTGTTCCCCCACTCTACACTATATAGATGCAGTTAGCAGATGCTCTCAGAATCNTCATAATTTGAAGAAGATGGTTAAAACCTCATGTGTTATTTCTGACCAAGTACCAACTGTGTCAGGTGTTGTATACAGAACAAGGAAAGGACATGGCCACCATGGTCCCTGCCCTCAATGGAATGATAATGTAGAGGGGAGTCAGTCAAGTCAGCTGTGGAGAGGGTATGTTGGACAGAGGTACCGCGGCCCTGGGAGCACATCCACGGTGTGAACAAGAGTGGAAAAGGAGACAGAAATCTGGCAGCTGAGCAGACTGTGGAGGCAGAGTTCCAGGGAGGGAAAACTAGAGGGAGTGGAATAACTAACTGGGAATTACCTAGCTGTGGGAGAGAAGTCTAACTAACGGACCCNCCTCAGGGTAGAGGCGCGAAACTGGAGGGTGTCAAGGCAGTGATGGAGGTGGAAAAGAAAAGTCACCAACCAGTGCTCTCGCTCGGGACAGTGGCCGTCAGAACTCATCCCTCACTCAGTCCTCAGACCCAAGCATGAGCTGGAGTTGTATTTCCTTAACTCTGGCTTACTGTAATTCCAGGAGCCCTTCTTCCTACTTGGATTCCTAAGCCCNTCATGAGAGGTTAAAAAACACAAAAGAGACTCACCAGAAGTTCAGAATAGAAGGGGTCTAAATGGGTATGACATCACCCTTGTTAATGCCCGCCCCCCCTGTGTGTGTGTGTGTGTGTGTGTGTGTGTGTGTGTGTGTGTGTGTGNGTGTGTGTGTGTGTGTGTGTGTGATGAGAACTAGAAGGCATTTCAGTTCGATCCTTGAAGTTTAGGTCTATGTTTTTCACAGAGCATAAGTATAGCTCAGTGGCTTAGATGTTTCGGGTTCTCTGGTTTGTGTTGACATAATTACGTAAAAGATGAATCACTTCGAACCATTGATAATCCCCACACCTGGGGAGAGGAGGCAGGACAGGGAGAGAAGCAAACAGGATCTGTGGTGTAGTGCTTACCTAGCATTCAGAAAGCTCTGGGTTCAATCCCTAACAGCATAAACCACATGTAGTGGCATAGGCATGCCATCGAGCATTCAGAAAGAAGCTGGAGGCAGGAAGATCTTGAGTTCAAGGCCATGCTAGGCAAGCACTCACTGAAGTGAACTGCATCCCCAGCTGAACTCTACCTGAATTCTAGACCCTTAATTTCCTGAATTCTAGACCCTTAATTTCAGCCGTCAGTGAAATCGATTGTCTAAAAGGGCGGTACGTGCTAACGTAAACCGCTAACAAATACTTGTGGTCCAAGCTGTGCTAAAAGCATTTCATTCAGTTTAACCTCTGTAGCCATCCTTGGACTACATCCCTTATCACCCCGGTCTACACAGATGGTAAACACACAGCCTTGAGACTCATACCTTTGGGAAGTGGCGAGTCTCAATCCGGAACATACAGTTATGTAGAGATTAAAGGAAGCACAGCACTTTAGATTTATGCAAACAGACGTGGTCTCAATCCCCTGTCTCAATCCTTGAGTCCTAATCTTGTTAGTTGAATATATAAATGCCACCTCTCTTCAGGTCCTAGACACCAACAGGAGGCTTTGTGTTGACCTCCATTACATCTTACCCAGAACCCAGTCCATCATCCCTTTATTCTCTGCTACAGCTCTCTTGGATACAAACATAAGACCTGGGTGAGAAGACGGGTTTTCCTCTCTTACCTCCTGTTACTTGTCACTCTGTAATGACGCCTTTTGTTGTCTTTGTGTTTTTCAGGAATGTTTACCCTTGCAGAAGTTGCTTCACTTAATGACATTCAGCCGACTTACCGAATCCTGAAGCCATGGTGGGACGTGTTTATGGATTACCTGGCGGTTGTTATGCTGATGGTAGCCATCTTTGCAGGGACCATGCAACTTACCAAAGATCAGGTGGTCTGTTTGCCAGTGTTGCCATCACCTGCAAATTCAAAGGCACACACACCACCTGGAAATGCTGATGTCACCACCGAAGTCCCAAAGATGGAAACAGCCACGNATCAAGACCAAAACGGGCAGACAACAAATGACATGTCCTTTGGCACATCTGCTGTGACACCTGACATACCTCTCCAAGCCACCTATCCTCACTCAGAGTCCACCTTTCCAAATCAGGAGGCAAAGAANGAGAAGAGAGACCCAACGGGCCGAAAAACCAACTTAGATTTTCAGCAGTATGTATTTATCAATCAAATGTGTTACCATCTTGCCCTTCCTTGGTATTCCAAGTACTTTCCATACCTTGCTCTTATACACACCATCATCCTTATGGTCAGTAGCAACTTTTGGTTCAAATATCCTAAAACATGCTCCAAGGTTGAGCATTTTGTTTCAATATTAGGGAAGTGTTTTGAATCTCCTTGGACTACTAAAGCGTTGTCTGAGACGGCCTGCGAAGACTCTGAGGAGAACAAACAGAGGATAACAGGTGCCCAGACCCTCCCAAAGCACGTCTCCACCAGCAGCGATGAGGGGAGCCCCAGTGCCAGCACCCCCATGATCAACAAAACTGGCTTCAAGTTCTCAGCGGAGAAACCAGTGATTGAAGTTCCCAGCATGACGATCTTGGACAAGAAGGATGGGGAACAGGCCAAAGCGCTGTTTGAGAAAGTGAGGAAATTCCGCGCCCATGTAGAAGACAGCGACTTGATCTACAAGCTCTATGTGGTACAAACTCTTATCAAAACTGCCAAGTTCATTTTTATCCTTTGCTATACTGCAAACTTTGTCAACGCCATCAGCTTTGAGCATGTCTGCAAGCCGAAAGTGGAGCACCTGACGGGGTATGAGGTGTTCGAGTGCACACACAATATGGCCTACATGTTGAAGAAGCTTCTCATCAGCTATATCTCCATCATCTGTGTCTACGGCTTCATCTGCCTCTACACTCTCTTCTGGTTATTCAGGATCCCTCTGAAGGAATATTCTTTTGAAAAAGTCCGGGAAGAAAGCAGCTTCAGCGACATCCCAGATGTCAAGAACGACTTTGCGTTCCTTCTGCACATGGTCGACCAGTACGACCAGCTGTACTCCAAGCGCTTTGGTGTGTTCTTATCAGAGGTCAGCGAGAACAAACTGAGGGAAATAAGTTTGAACCACGAATGGACTTTTGAGAAACTCAGGCAGCATGTGTCTCGCAACGCTCAGGACAAGCAGGAACTGCACCTGTTCATGCTGTCNGGGGTGCCNGATGCTGTCTTTGACCTCACAGACCTGGACGTGCTAAAACTCGAACTGATTCCAGAAGCGAAAATTCCCGCCAAGATCTCTCAGATGACTAACCTCCAGGAGCTCCACCTCTGCCACTGCCCCGCAAAGGTCGAACAGACTGCTTTTAGCTTCCTTCGCGATCACTTGAGATGCCTTCATGTGAAGTTCACTGATGTGGCTGAAATTCCCGCCTGGGTGTATTTGCTCAAAAACCTTCGGGAGTTGTATTTAATAGGCAATTTGAACTCAGAAAACAATAAGATGATTGGACTTGAATCCCTGCGGGAGTTACGGCACCTTAAGATCCTCCACGTGAAAAGCAACCTGACCAAAGTCCCCTCGAACATCACGGATGTGGCCCCGCACCTCACGAAGCTTGTCATTCACAACGATGGCACCAAGCTTTTGGTCCTGAACAGCCTGAAGAAGATGATGAATGTCGCCGAGCTGGAACTGCAGAACTGCGAGCTGGAGAGAATCCCACATGCGATTTTTAGCCTCTCTAATTTACAGGAACTGGACTTAAAGTCAAACAACATACGCACAATCGAGGAGATCATCAGCTTCCAACATTTGAAGCGACTGACTTGCTTAAAACTGTGGCACAATAAGATTGTGACCATCCCACCCTCCATTACCCACGTCAAGAACTTAGAGTCTCTCTATTTTTCCAACAACAAGCTCGAGTCCCTACCGGTGGCAGTGTTTAGTTTACAGAAACTCAGATGCCTAGACGTCAGCTATAACAACATTTCCACGATCCCCATAGAGATAGGTTTGCTCCAGAACCTGCAGCACTTGCATATCACGGGGAACAAAGTAGACATTCTGCCAAAACAGTTGTTTAAATGTGTGAAGTTGAGGACTTTGAACCTGGGGCAGAACTGTATCGCCTCCCTCCCTGAGAAAATCGGTCAGCTCTCCCAGCTCACTCAACTAGAGCTGAAGGGGAACTGCCTAGACCGCCTGCCAGCCCAGCTGGGCCAGTGTCGGATGCTCAAGAAAAGCGGGCTTGTTGTGGAAGACCAACTGTTTGACACGCTGCCACTAGAAGTCAGAGAGGCATTGAATCAAGATGTCAATGTCCCCTTTGCAAATGGGATTTAAACCAAGCAAACGCGGGCACGTCCACGTGCGAGGACAACTTCCTGGATGGCAGATGCTCACGTGCAAGTTGTTACAAGATAACGCATTTTAGGAGTAGATACGCCCTTTAAACAAAACACGGCGGGGATGCACAGAGGCTGAGAGCAGACAGAACTGAATGTTCAATGTTTGTAGTGTTTTAAAGTCACTCATTTCCAAATCTTTTCTTTCCTTTTTGTTTTTTTGTTTTGTTTTTCTTCTTCTTCTGGGGAAAGGGTAGGAAAAATTATAATCACTGATCTCAGTTCTTTTTAAATTGTAAGTTGGATGCGGCTGCTGGCTGAATGTTTACACATCGCTTGCCTGCTAAAGTAAATGATTAAATTGACTTTCTTCTTACTACACTGCCTTTTTTGAGGTGTCGTGATTTACTTTTGCTTAAGTGGTGCAATATTGCTTAACCTTGGATCGCTGAAGACACAAGGGGCCAGAATCATACATTTAAGTTTGCTAAAATATTGACTTCTTTACTGTTTTAATTTAAAGCACGTGAGTCCAGTGCTTCTTGGAACGTTTGGTAGTGCTGTACCTCTGAGAATCCTACACCAGACCTTGCTGTCTTGATGGCCTGTGGAGTGTCAGGGCTCTTTGATTGTTTCTTAAGAACAAATACTAAAAATAAAATAATACATCCTTTGATCATCACTTTATGTCCATGGGCTGGAGTTTTGGTTATTTTATGGTACACTTTTGTGCCGATATGATAGAATTGCCAATAAATAGAAAATGTGTTTTAAAAATAAATTTAATAACAATAAAATAAGTTTATCTAAGTTGTAGTGATTCACAAGGTTTTGGTATCATCATTTGGAATATAAACAGATGCAGTTGCCTGCCTTTTCATGGTGATGTCAGTGGGGGTGGAAGGCTNGCGGAGATGGTGTTTGAAAGAAAGGCCTTGCAATTCATTGAGCTGCAAGATGCCTGGGCCTGGCTTTCGTGTGCATTTTAATGGCAAGCTGTATTTCCTGTGTTTGTCTGTGAGGAGGAAGGGTGTTGTCCAGGACAGTGTGGAGAGTCTACTATAGGTTGCAGGACGTCTGAATCAGCCTGTGGGAGGCAGCCTCTTCACCTATTAGATATTAGTTGGGTAGTTCACAGACCTACAAGGGTGGCCTTTTTTCCTCTCCCTTCCTTCCTTCCTTCCTTCCCTCCTTCTTTCCTTCCTTCCTTCCCTCCTTCCTTCCTTCCTTCCTTCCTTCCTTCCTTCCTTCCTTCCTTCCTTCCTTCCTTCCTTCCTTCCTTCACAGAGTCTTTCTTTTTCTCCCATTCTTTCTCCTTCCTTCCTTCCTTCCTTCCCTCCTTCCTTCACAGAGTCTTTCTTTTTCTCCCATTCTTTCTCCTTCCTTGTAGACAGTGTGTCAGGTACCACAAGTTGACCACAAACTCTTTAACTACCTCCTGAGTGCTGGATTACCACCAGTGTACCACTGTGACACCAGTTTATGCTGCCCTGAGGATCAGATTTAGGGTTCTGTGTGTGCTAGGTAAGCACTCTGTCCACTGAGCTCCATTCCCAGCACTCTGAAGCCTAGCTCACCTGGAACTGGTTAGGTAGCCTAGGCCTGCCCCCAGGCTTGCATCTGTCCCTCTGGTGCTGGATTACAGATGTGGTCACTACACTTGGCAAGAGAAGAGAACTGCTTGGCACNCTGTCCTTTTCTGTCAGGCTGGGTTCTCACAGAGACACTGAGCTTCTCCCTGACTGTTTCCGGTAACTTGGAAGACTCTGACAGGTGGGGAAAGAAGGGCTCACACTGATGTTTTCCTCCACAAAATGGCACTCTGGCATACTTACATGTGGCCGGTAGGGGTAAATCTCTGCACACTGGAGAACTTACAAATACTGTGAAAAACCGTGCCCCTAATAGAAAAGGCCACTGTCACAGAGTTAGGAAATGGCTGCATCCTGGCTGTTCATTCTCTTCCTAAAGACTTAAGGTACGGATCTTATGGAAACCCACTCTCGGAAAATCAGATAGGACAGCGGTACAAACCATCTGTCGCCTCGATACACATCTTCTAGTTCTCCCACTATTCATGGTGTTGCCTGTGCCTGCTTGTGCTTGGCTGATACAGGAGAATGTGGGGCCCTGGTTCCCTGGAGCCAGGTAGGAGGAAATGGGAGTGTGTAGACAGTGGTAATGCTGGATTACACCTGCTCTCTGGAGGGTGCACAGGACCTGTGTGAGGGAACACAGCTCGAAGGCGGTGAATTTGCTAAAGAGGACCTTCTGGAAAGTGTGAACTCACAGCACTCCCGGCATCCCCTCCTGCAGCTGTTCTCCGGCTGAGTCAGCACCTGAAATTGGTGGAGCATTCNTTTTACTGTTTTCTTTTGGTTTGGTATTTTGAAAAGGATGCCACATAATCTTAATGGTGGGGTTAGCAAAGCAGCTCTTAGGATATTTGCTTCACAAACTAGAAAACTTGTCTCTTTTTTCCTAATGATATTTTTATCATGACGTGTGTGAGTGTGAGTTCACATTTATAGTGGTGAATGTAAGGAGGTAGCGGACAGCTTTGGAGGGTTTCCTTTGACTCTGAGTTTTGGAGACTGAGCTTAGTGCTCATGCAGCAAGCACTGTTATCTGCTGAGCCATCTCACTGGCCCCTTTTAAGTCACTCTGTTATAAAAATTACATCTATAGCCAGACNTGACCATGCATGTCTTTAATCCCACCACCTGGGAGGCAGAGGCTGGCAGACATCTGTGAGGTCAGTATACCAAGTTCCAGGCCACATCCAGGCTACATGGTGAGACCCTGTTTTATTTTGCTTTTAAGTACTGAAAACATATTACTCACAATAAAGGACACATTCATGCTAGGTTTTTGGTGTATGTGTGTAGGTCACATGTTGGTNTGGAGTATCTTCCTTAGTCATTTCTTCTTTTTTTAATTGTTTTTTACTGTGTATGTGTGCATGGTAGGAGGTGGGCGACATGTCTGTCACAGCATGCACGTGGAGGTCAGAGACCCAACTTTATGGAATCTGTTCTTCCTTCTATCTTTATGCGGAATCTCAGGATAGAACTCAGGTCACCAGGTTCACATAGCAAGTGCCTTTACGGGATGAACCAGCTCACCAGACTTAGCATTTTTTGAGACATGGCCTATTGCCGAACCTGTAACTCATGCATTAGGCTAAGCTAGTTGGCCAGTGAACTCCAGGGTCCACTTGTCACTGCCCCCACCCCCACCCCAGTGCTGGAACTACAGGTGCACGAGTGCCACCATGCTCAGCTTCTGTGGGTACTAAGGATCTGGACCNTGGTCCTCGTGGTAACATAGCAGGCGCTTTAACGATTGAGCGGTCTGCCCAGCTCTCCATGCTGACTGGAAACGGTAGAAATGACAGGATGCCATCCATGGCTCACCTGCTTTTCAGCGAAGAGCCAGTCTGTAGACTGTAATCAGCACTGTGTCCGGAGCTGGGCACTGGCCCCTCTGCCCACAGGCACTTGCTGCCTAGTCACTTGGAACTGACGGGCATTAGATGCCCTCAGACAGTATCAAGAGGGTGCCTTTTGTCTTACCCAGTTTCTGTGAACTTTATCAGGCCTTACTAATGCCCTTGAGTGCTCAAGAGTTCACGGCCAATTGACTTAAATGCCACATTCCATGCCACTGTTTGCAAACAGTGACATTCTGAAAGAGAGGTTCACTGCAAAATGCTGATTCATCTAAAGACTTCAATGGCACTAGGCTGTGGAGTCTCAGTAAAACGGGAGGAAACAGTGGGNCTAAGTGCTGTGTGAACCCGTAAGTCCTCACGCAGCGTTAGTGTCACACACATTAGACACAGGGGAAGCAAGTCAGACATGTTTTGGCTTAAGAGTGTTTTGTCTTTCTCCAAAGTGCCTTGAGCTCCCATCTAGGAATAGAACCCAGAGCCTGTACATTCTCGGTCAGCAGTCCTCCATGGAGCTATACCCTCAGCCACTGACAAGGTCTGCTTGGCTAGAGCTGCCTTCTAACTCACTGTAGCCAAGAATGACCTTGAACTTGGAATCTTCCTGTCTCCTCCTGAGTGCTGGGACTACACATGCACACAGCACATCCTGTCTACTCGGTGCTGGGGAGGAACCCGGACTTGGTGCATGGTAGGTAAGGAAGAATCCTTACCTACCCTTACCTACCTGCCCTTCCAGCCCCTCGAGTATATTTAAGTATTCCATGTTTAAGTGAAGCCTGCAGAGTCTTAGAGAACAAGATTTTCTTGGGACTACACCCAGCATTTGGCTGGCTTGACACAGACATCGCTTTCTCAGTTCAGAAAGGTGGGCTTAAACTCATTACAGAGGCCCCATTTTTAGTAATGGAGATTTCGTAATTTAATAGAAAGATTTCACTGTTTCGGACTCATAGCCAGCAGGCCCTAATGTGTTCGTGCTTTTCATGTATGAAGGGAGGCCTTCTATTGTAAGTCTCTTTGGTACGTTCTGTAACTACCTCCCCTGGTTTCCACATTAACCAATAACCAGGCCCTTCAAGTTGCTGATGGCAGCGAACTCCGAAGTGCCCTTGACTCCAGCTCCCAGCCCTTGTTTCCATTTACCTTGCTGAAGAAAAGCCAGAGGGCTGCCCTCCTGCTGCTCCCAGCCNTGCTTTCGTCAGTAATTCATTCCAGTAAAATGGCCCCTTTATTACTTGAGCTCCCCAAACAAAGGCTGAGCAAACCAAAAGCCCCTTTCATGGAAAGGAGGGAAAAGGAACCCCTGGAAACAAGTTTCCCAATGTCCTCTGACTTAGGACTGCCACACAGAGTGGCCCTGTCTGGCCCTGGCCAGCTGTGGCTCTCCTAGAGAGTGGTACCTGCTGGAGGCTGGGACAGGCTGAAGTAAGAGCTGAAGGACAGTGAGCACAGGAGCCCTGTCTCCTGCTGGCCTGACATCGGGGATGTTTATGACTGTAATTGGAAAGGAACCAGTTTACTCGTGGTTTGCTGGGGTTTGTTGTTTTGTTTTTTAATTTTTGATGTTGAGGATGGGATCCAGGCTCTTTGCTTAAATACTAAGTACATTCTCTACCTCTGAGGTGTACTACCAACTCCTTTATGACTTATTTTGTTTTTTATAAGGTCTCAATATTAAGTGAGGCTGACCCCAAGCTTGGAATTACGGGTGCNTAATTGCCACACATGGCTAAATACAACGTACAGATAAAACTGGCCCACATAAATGTTCCCCTTCCTTGTGGGTACCCATGAGACCCTTTGCTTGGAGTCAGCCCTGGAAGGTTTCCTTTCAAAATCTCAGGTTCTTGTCTCCTTATATTCTGTCAGACCCCTGAGGGTAAACACCATCCCAGCTCTGTGGGAAGCCCCTCCTTTAGTCCTAAGATCCAGTCTGCAGTGAGTTCTTAGATTGCAATTTTACCCCAATCCCAGCTGTAGGCTATACAACCAGTTTCTTTGTCATAAATGGGGGCAATATTGCCATATGGCAGTGTTTTCCACATAGGTTTTTTTTTTTCCTTTCTCTTACGGAGTATGTGGATGAGTTGAATGAAGTATATCATTTATGATAATGCTACTGTGCCTATCAGCCAGCATTCAATAACACTTGAGTATTTTCACACACACCTACAACCGTGGCACGGGCTTTGATGGGCCATCTTTGTCCTTGTTTGTGAATTTTTCAGCGGGTATCTGGAACACAGAATAAACTGTGGATAAAATAAAAATCTTTCTCTGCCCTATTTAGGACTAAATGTGGCCATGCAATTGAATTCTAACTAAATGACTGTGATTGGGGCCTTAAAGGAAAGGGCACGCCGCCCACTATCCCATTCGTGATGTTTAAAACCCACAGAGAAATGAGTGCAGGTCAGAATACAGACTAATGTGGTACTGGAGCACAATAGAAGCCACCTGGGTTCCTGACTTCAAGGAGCAGGGTTGCATAAAACTCTGAACACACCTCTGTTAACAGCTGTTAACTGGAGGGGGGCAAGGGGGCGGAGGAGGTCCGGGCGCATGCAGCTAGTCCTGGAGGTCTTGTCACTTAAAACACTGCATGGATGGCAGCCACGGCAGCGCCGTTCTGGAGCAGATTAGAAATGGGGGCTCATATGCCTCTTCCCAGGCTGTGATGTTTGTGAGATGGGCTGCAGCAGTAGAGCACTTGCCTTAGCATACACAGGGTCCCCGGGTCAAGGCCTAGCACTGGAAAAATAAATTAGGAAGTTTGATAAGCCTTGTCCTGAGGAACACGTGTGACGAGTAGTCAGATGGCTCAGTGGGTAAAAGGCACTTGCCTCTGAGCCTCATGACTTGAGTTCAATCCCTGGGACCCATACGGTAGGAGAACCAATTCCTGCAAGTTGTCCTCTGACCTCTATGTGTGTGCCATTGCACAGGTGTATATATGCATACACAAAACTATGTCCAATTTTTTTTTAAAGTAAGAAAAAAAAAAGTAAACCAGAGATGGTGTTGGTGCCTGGCATTTCCAACAGCAGAATAGAATTTGGAAGCTTGTTGGTATTTGTGGCTTNTATCAACCTCCATACTTATATTTATTTGCTCCTGCTGGCCCCTGTGGTCTTTATATCACTGTGGGAACTATAGGGCTCCTCAGAATGCTGTGGACNACTTGCTCCTATGGTAGCCATATACCTCCTGCCAGCTGTGGTACAGCAAGAGATAGCTCAGAATTGCCACCAGCCACCAGGACCTCCACTCCAGGAAAGCCCGCTTTGGCTGCCGAACCGGTAAAGCAGGTGCTTGGAAGCTTAGAAAAGATTAAGGTACACCTGGGAGTGCAGGGTGGGCTGTAGCGTCCAATTGTATGCTGTAAATATACGGCTAGCTCAATTATTTCAATTTTATCAAAATAGCTTTATTTACAAGCAACTTACAAACTAGGGCGAACAAGAACGGACACNAAANNGATCCAGCNAAGAACTCTCTGCCTTCTAAGGTCGCAGCAGCGAGGATTTAGATGGCGAGAGGTGAACCCGGAACGCTCTCAGTCAAAAAGGCAGGCGAAAGGGACAAGAGAGAGAAGTCACGTAGCTGCCTCGATTTTTCAAGGGGCTCAGGTGTTTTGCCACGCCCTTAAAAGGGGAGGTGCTGGCCACGTAGCTGAAGCCCAAATACCTATCCACTACATCGGGCTTCTTTTTCTTCTCTCTCTCTTTAAGGTTTTCTGGTTTTGTTTTATCTGCATGTATGTCTGTGCCCTGTGTGTGCCTGATGCTGGAGGAATCTAGAAGAGGGTGTTGGATCCCCTGCAACTGGAGTTGCAGGCAATTGTGAGCTACTGTGTGGGTGCTGGGAATTGAACCAGGGTCCCCTGCAGAAGCTGCAGGTACTCTTGTGAGCCCTCTCTTCAGCCCACTGTGGGCTTCTGATAGGAGAGTCAGGCCTTTAAGTCAGGCAATTTAATACACCATTTTGATTGCTCGTAAATTAAAATTAAAAGGATCATTAGGTGAATATGGTGACACCAGCTTAATCCCAGCACTCAAGAGGCAGAGGCAGGAGGATCACTGTGAGTTC
>LZPO01097128.1:525944-537391 GCA_001675575.1 Neotoma lepida
GATTTAACATACTCAGTCAGGGGTGTGAGATTTGAAGATTCTGTAACTAACTGCCCAAGGGACATGCACACTTGTACAAAGCCCTTCATGCACCGTTACTCTTCACAGGCCCTGGTCACCACAGAAGGCCCCTGGGAAACTGCCCACAGCTCAGCAGGAGGAGTGAGGAGTTACGGAGGGGCAGGGGAGAATGACAAGCTCTGTGTCTTCAGTTTGTCTCTGAAAATTGCTTAAGTACTAGGTACCCATGCAGTCCTTTCAAGTAGACCCTCTCCCTGGGGAGACCTCCTCAAGACACATCTCCAGAGATTGCTCAGGTCTTCCCTGCAGCTGAGGCTTTCGACTGTCTGGTCACCATTTCAGTAGTGATCATTCATCTTCTTGACCAGGGTGATGGAGTCATTCAACACTTCCTCTTCCTCAGGGTGTTGCTGATGATGAGTCCGNCACAGTGCCCGCCACTCCCTGCAGAGAAAGTACATGGTAGCAGCTATGGCCAGAGCAGCCAGGAAGTTCTTGTGGAGACAGCCTATCCTCTCCACTTCAGAAGTAGCTGACGCATCCCAGCCTACACCTTCCACATCCGGCTCTAAGCTGGTGCTGCTCTGTGAGGTCAGTCGCTCTCAGCTTGCCCTTCTAAAAGCAGGAAGAGGCTTTAGGAGGCTGACTGCCGACTGGGTAACCCAAGCTGCAGTGTTCCAGCACAGCCCCTGCTGATGGACGCTTGATTCACTCCTCACAGCAGACCCGGGAGACGTGAATGTGAGCCCAAGATCCCAGGAGAAAGCCACAGCCGGTATTGAAGAGGATGCAAGGCTCACTGACATGATTGGGGAGAGTTGGTGGTTGTAGATACAGAGCCAAACTATTTGGGGCTTTCTTTAGTCTTTTTGTTTGCTTTCTTTTATTTTTAATTAATTAATAAATTAATGTATTTGTTTTGGTTTTTTGAGACAGGGCTTCTTTGTATAACTGTCCTGGAACTTGCTCTGTAGACCAGGCTGGCCTCGAACTTAGAAATCCACCTACCTTTGCCTCCCGAGAGTTGGGTTTAAAGGCATGCACCACTACCACCTGGCCACTATCTTTAGTCTTAATAGCCACATTTTCCCCACGTCTGTGTCTAACCTAGCAGGCTTCCACCAACCCAAAAGTTAAGGATGTCATTAGAAAACATCTAAGTCCCTTAGCAGGATGGAGAGATGGCTCTGTAGGCAAAAGTTCTTATTTCACAGACAAAATGACTTAAGTTCAAGTCTCCAGAAGCTGTGTACAAAGTTAATTGTGGTTACGAATGTGCCTGTAACCCTCCACACTGGGGGCAGACCCAGGAGGATCATGGGACTTGCTGACCCCAGGCTAGCCCCAGATTTAGTGAGAGACCCTGTCTTACAGGAATAAGGTAAGCATGATTGAGCAGGACACCCAAAGTGTCTTCCTTTGGCCTCTGTAGGTGCAGGAGCATATGCATACACACATGTGCATATACCACACCCTACGCTACACACAGACAATAGTAAAATCTTAAAAACTAAACCCCTGTTTCACTGTAACCCACCTACCCAATGCGATGCTCCCACTGATGTGTGTGGTAAATGCCTTGATTTCTGCCTTTGTAACTAAAGCTCATGAAACTGCTTTGCACTGGACAAGCTGAATCCATGTCCCCGAGCCACACAATCACTCTTATTTGCCTCAGAATAAACTTTTTTATTCCATTTGAAATGAGAGCTGTACTTTACATCATCAGGAATTCTGTCCATCTTCTAGTTGAGGAAACTGGGCTCAGGCAGTCTGTCCAACGCAGAAGAGGAGTGTGTCTACAAAGGACACCAGAGTTTGCAGTTTTACTCCATGAACTAGGAAGCAGATGACTGATGTTCTGTCTGTCAGCAACTCCAAAAGCCATTTTGAAATCAGTGTTGACATCCGGGACATAAATATGCCCCAAGCTAGGATTCCCTCATTGTTTAGCATCAGAGGTTTTTGATGTGTCTCCACATCCTGCCCTCTGTGTTACAACTTGTCAGGAAAGGGCAACTCACCCAAGGTCATGTAATTATGTTCTCTTACTAAATGTTAAAGGCGTGACTGTCCTTACTCATGGTCACCTACTCAGAAATGAGGACACCGTCAGAACTCTTTGATGCAGTCAGTGTGATGGGGGGTGGCATTCAGCAGACCCGGAGAGCTGGCTCAGGAAAACACTGGGACATTGCTGGGCCCTTGGGGCAGACGTGANGTTTCTTTCCAGCATGACATTTCTGAGGTGGATTCCCAGGCTGTTACAACCCAAGCAATACCAGGCAGCTGCATTGTTCTGACCTTTATTTTCACTGGATGGCTTTCTTCTCTTCTGGACAGTCACTGTAGTTGCCATCTGGGATCGCACAAGTAGGCAGATATTTGTGGTCTGTGCAGAGGAAAGAGCCAGTTTCCTATGGACAGANTGCTTAGGATGGAGACAGAAGGAAGTTGAAGAGACTAACGTAGTTCTCACTCCTGCTGGACCAGAGTGCTCCTGTCAGATGTGAATTTCAGAGCCTCTAGGAGGTTTATGGTGTGTGTGTGTGTGTGTGTGTGTGTGTGTGTGTGTGTGTCTTTGTGTGTATCTGTGGTGTTATCTTTGGCCTCGTTATGTATGTGAAAGGAGCTTTAGGAAGGGAACACAGCTCAGCTCACATACAGTCACTGTTAGCAGGGGGTTCCTCTATTTGCCAGAACTAAAATTAAACTCAGTAGTGACCAAGACCAAAAGAAGGAATGCTAAAGAAGCCAGGAAAGGGGCGGGAATGTTTTCAAATATTGTAAACAGTTACTCTACCATTTGCAGAATAAAATTAGCCAGTGACACATCCCCGCATAGCCTCTTCCACTGGCTGGAGTGAAAAGCATGCAAACACTGTGTGTGCTTCCCCCCCATGGCTTTTGTGATCACAGCAGATACTAAGGCAGCCTGCTGCTCCTGACTCTGCAGTGGCTGCATCCTACCTCAGACTTTATTCCTTGTGAGTAAACACCCTCTTCCCAACAGTGTAGCCACCTGCCCTTGCCACTGGCTCTGAGAAGCCACAGGGAGGGTGGGTAGGGTTGGCTACTGCAACTGCCTCCTGAAGAAGAAGTTACTCAGACTGATGGCACTAATGACCTCAGAGCCTGTCAGGGAAGATGAAATGCATTAGCAGGAAAGACCCCTCCACACCAATACATGGCACTGTCTGTGTTGAAGACATGCAAGCAGCTTTCATTAAGCATGTTTCTGGAATACTTAAGATTGGTGTCTATTAGCAAAAATAAAAATGAACCTGGAAACAAGGTGGTGAGAGAATGCACACCAGCCAGGAAGGCCTGGCACTGCCTTGTTCACCCAGTTATCAGTTTGTTTTCTTTGTTTAGCACATCGGGGCTGTCACACCGAAATGTTAAGAACCCTCTTTAGTTGGTTATGATTATTCCTAATTAGTACTCCAAACTTGGGTCAGGCCCAATGGTCCATCTGGCCAAAGGCCCCAAGACATATTTCTAAAGCGTAACTGCAAAGAACACTTCCTTGGGCTGTTGTACCAGGTCCGTATGTGTGTGTCCGCATGTATGCATGCGAGTGTGTGCATTTGTGTTCATGTGTGGTTGTGGGTGTGTGCATGTGTGTGTGCCTGTGTGCCCTATTTGAAAACTAGGAGATCCATAAAATCTCAGGTTCATAGGACAGACAACTAAGGAGACGGTCATTCACAAAACAAGAAAGAAAAGACTTTCATCCTTGTTAAAGCTTCTGCAAATGAAGAGGAGGGTACAGGTAATGTTTAGGAAGTGCTCATTGCTTAGGGAGTCTACATCTGCACTTAGACAGCACAGTGAGTATCTCTCCCTTCCCTTCACCCCTTCACCTACTAAAGGAAGGGAGTGAATCCCTCTTTCAAGAGAGCACTGCTCACACCACCTGACCTTTGTCCTTTGACCTCCCAATCCACACTTAGCTGTCTGAGAAAATGTAAAATCTCAATCTTGGCGTTTCAGTTTAATTTGCGATGTTTTAAAACTGTAAACAGACCATGTGATAAACAGATTGTTATTTTATATAACTATCAACCCTCCACTCCCCCTACTGTGGTGATTATATTGTGTTCCTCAAAATATTGTGTACCCTAATAAAACGTATTTGGGGTCAGAGAACAGAACAGCCACTAGATAGACATAGAGGCCAGAAAATGGTGATACACACACCTTTAATCCTAGCATTCCGAAGGCAAAGATCCATCCAGATCTCTGTGGATTCAAGGCCACACTGAAAACAGCCAGGCGTGGTGGCACACACCTTTTAATTCCAGCACCTGTGATCTCATGTCTTTGCCTGAGAAAGACACACGCCTTTAATCCCAGGAAGTAATGGCAGGAAGCAGAAAGGTATATAAGGTGTGAGAACCAGGAACTAGAGGCCTCTTAAGCTTTCAGGCTTTGAGCAGCAGTTAAGCTGAGATTCATTTGGATGAGGACTAAGAAGCCTGAAGTCTGAGGAAACAAGATCAGCTGAGGAGTTGGCAAGGTGAGGTTGGCTGTGGCTTGTTCTGTTTCTCTGATCATTCAGAATTTACCTCAATACCTGGCCTGGTGTTTTCAATTAATAAGACTGTTTAAGATTCACTTTACACCCTACCACTTGTTTTATAAGTTGCTTTAGAAGTTAGTTGTGTCAGCAAAGGAGGTAGGAGCAGAGAGAGTGGTGAACAGAAGAGGGGGACTGGTCAGGACTATTCCTTCATTTCTTCTTCCTCTTCTTCTTTTAGTATTTTCTCTTTTTTGTTTATATTTTTGGTTCTTGAAGTAGGGTTTCTCTGTGTCGCCCTGGCTCTCCTGGAACTCATTATTAGACCAGGCTGGCCTGGAACCCAAAGAGATCCGCCCGTCTCTGCCTCCTGAGTGCTGGGATTAAAGGTGTGCGCACAACACCCAACTTACCATTTTCTTTTGGAGACAGAGCCCCATGTATCCCAGGCTGACCTTGACCTTGCTTTGTAGTGGAGGATGACCTTGAACTTCTAACACNNCTGCCTCCCTCTCCTGAGTGTTGGGATTACAAGTGTCCATTGCCATGCTCATCATGCAATGCTGGGAATCGAACCCAGGACTTCCTGCATTCTGGGCAAATGCTCTACCAACTCAGTTCATGCATATCTTATTTATATATTGCATGTGTATGAGTTCCTGGGTGCATGTACGTGTGTGTGGAGGGCAACCTTGGGTGTCTTCCCCAGTTGCTCTTGTAAGGAATGAAATCCGAGAGTTCATTTTCAACAGTGCCTTGAGCTAGTTGAGGTTCAGGAAAAATGAATAGAAAAGACTAGNCCCCTGCCTGCTAATCTGGGCATTTCCCCACACCCAGCCTCTGCTAAGCTACACCCCAACCCAAACTAGAAGTTTGGAGTAGAAAATTACTAACAGCCAAGCTTGCCTGCAAGATCATGCCTCTGATAACTTTAAAGTAAACAGGATGTGAAACAGAGAGATGAACCCACACTGTATTTGTTGAGAAAAAGAAACACAAGTGACAATAAAACCGAGATGANGTTCAGATTGTGCCCCTGACTACTTAGAAAGGGAGGCAGGGGCATGAGTTCGGGTTCACGGAGACCAACCTCTCCCGAATCAGCGCACCTGCCATTCTAGGCTGTTGCCCAACTTTGCAAGGACATAAAACACTTTGCATTGGCCACTGTGAGTCTCCAGTATTCTCATTGTGAGCTGAGGGTCTCATAGTCTCTTCAATTTTTTAAAATTAGATTTTTCTTTAGTGTGGTGTGTGTCTGTGTCTGTGTACATGTACAACAGTGNGTATGTGGAGGTCAAAAGGCAACCTGCAACTTCTGTCCTTCCACCGTGTGGGTACCAGAGATTGAACTTGAGTCTTTAGGGTCCTTGTACTTGTGAGACAAGCACTTTACCAACTAAACTACTCCTCTAGCTCCTCATGCATTTCTTTAAGAAATGTTAACAGATTTCCCTTCCTGAGTTCCTGAGTTCAATTCCCAGCAACCACATGGTGGCTCACAACCATCTCTAATGAGATCTGGTGCTCTTCTCTGGCCTGCAGGGATACATGCTGGCAGAACACTGTATACATAATAAATAAATCCTAAAAAAAGCAAGTATCCTGTCTCTTATACACATCTAGATGTGTATAAGAGACAGCACACACACACACACACACACACACACACACACACACACACACACACACACACACACACACACTCGAGCACACACACACCCTTACCTCTCTAAACAAAGGAAGTGATTTTTTAAAAAACCCCAGGCCAGAGTCAGGTAGCCTTGGTTCCCAGCTCAGACCGTGTTATGTTCTCACCCACTCTCTGCTCCTTGCCTTCTCTCTTCAGGCAGACACCAAGCCACAGGAGTTTAATAACAAGTAGGAACACAAAGCAAGACAACAGGACAAGTCCCTAGGTCCATAGAGTCCCAGGGTGGTGAGCTGCTGGAAGCCGAACTTCTAATCAGTTTCAACCTCTCCGTGATTTTCTCCGTCCTGCCCTCTCCTTCTCCTCACCCACAGGCTGGCACTGAAGTTCATAGCTTGTGCTTGTTTGCTTTTTCTATGTAGCTCTCCCAGGGTTCTGGTGGCTTTTTTCCTGATTACAAAAGCAACACATGTTCATAGTTACACAAAAGTCAAATATTACAGAAATGCATGTCATTTGGAAACATGTCACTCCACCCCTCAGAACTCTCCACAGACTTCCCTTTGAATCCAGTGTAAAAGGATTCAAGGGGGGTCAGTGTAAAAGGCAAAGTGCTTAACTGACCCCTGACCTGCATGACCCCTGACCTCTCTCCAATACCCTTCCTCTCTATGCTGCCTGTCCATGCTCCAGCATGTCTGGACGCTGGGGCCTTTTCCCTAGTTGGTCTTCTCTGAGGCACTCNTGGATGTCTACATGGCTCCTATCTTAGTCAGCCTAGGTTGCCATGGCAAATATGGCCTAAACTACAGGAATTTATTTTCTCAGTGTTCTGGAAGCTGGGAAGTGTAAGCTCAACATTCTGGCAACTGATTTCTGGTAAGGGCTGTTGTCCTGGCTTTCAGTCAGCCTTTGTGCTGTGTCCCAAATCTAGATGTGTATAAGAGGTGTTCTGGAAGCTGGGAAGTGTAAGCTCAACATTCTGGCAACTGATTTCTGGTAAGGGCTGTTGTCCTGGCTTTCAGTCAGCCTTTGTGCTGTGTCCCAACACGTCCTTTCCTAAATGTGCTCTGGAGTGAGAGGGTAAAAGAGTGCTCTAAGGTGGTCTTTCTTTTCTTTTTTAATGTTTTTTTAAATGTTTATTTTATATGTATGGGTATTTTGTCTGCATAGCACATGTGTGCCNGTCAGAAGAGGGAGTCAAAGCCTCTGAAACTGGAGTTACAAATGGTTGTGAACCACCATGTGGGTGTTGGGAACTGAATCTGGGTCCTCTGCAAGAACAGCAAGTGCTCTTAACCCCTGATCCATCTCTCCAGCCCCATGGTTTTTCTTTTAAGTACACTAATCCCCACAGGCCAATCCCTTTTCCTTATCACCATATTGAACCTTAATTACTTCCTTAGAGGACTCATCTTCCAATAGAGCAATGATGGGAGTTAGGGCTTCAAAATATCCATCTGTGATAGCGTCCTTCAAGTTGTTTAAATATCACCTTATCACGCTAGACCTGAGGGCACAGGCCTCTATCCTGGTGCTCTGGAGGTAGAGGCAGGAGGATAAGGAATCTCAGGTCATCCTCCACTACACAGCTTGGCCTGGCCTCCATGCGACCCTGCCACAAACAAAAAAAACATTTTCTCAAAGAGACTTTCCCTTCTCTTCAAAACACAGACATTCTCACATGCTCTGGGCCAGCTGATGTTGGGGGATATTTGTATACTGTGTGGAGATATATTGCTGTGATTGGTTTAATAAAGAGCTAAATGACCAATAGCTAGGCAGAAGGTATAGATGGGACTTCTGGGCATAGAGAGGAAGTAGGAAGAGATAATTGAGGTGCAGAGGGGATGCCAATGAGACACAGAGGGAGTCAGACATACAGAATGAAAGGTAAAAAAACCACATGGTAAAATGTAGATTAATAGAAATGGGTTAATTTAAGTTATAAGAACTAGTTAGGGACAAGCCTAAGCTATAGACCAAACTTTCATAATTAATAAGAAGTCTCCATGTCAATATTTGGGGGCTGGTGATCCAAAGATAGTCCAACAAGAAACTTGCTACAAGCTGGGGTCCTTGGAATTACCTGGAGACTAAAACAGGTCCTTGTTCACTTGGACCTACCTTCACTACTGCTGTTGACAGGCCTCACTTTGTGAAGTGCCTGTCTGTGGGGGCCAACCCCTGCCTGTGGCCAGGTAGCAATGAATGTGTAGCACAACACAAGTTTGTCAACTTTCTTAAAAACACTTTGGCATTGTTTTTTCCTAAGTGGATTGTGTGGTTCTAGAGTATGACTTTTATAAATGACAACATCATGCATGCTACAGTGTCATATAAAACAAAGATATATGTGCTCTCAAAACCCATGGGCCAAAGTTGCCCACTCCTGTGTGGCCCAAGACAATTCTTCATTCAGTGTATCCTAGCGAAGTCAAAAGGCTGGACCGCCCAGGGCTGTTGCCTGACCCTAACTTCCCTATATAACAACTTGAGTGTTTCAATTCGGAGCACAGAAACTTTTAAGATGCTTCAGGGTTTTGACAGCAAAACCCACTGTTAGAGGGACAGAGGGGCATGTGATTTCTCAGGGGGTACAATTTTGTTGTTGTTGCTGTTATTTATTGAGATAGTGTCTCATCATATAATCCTAGCTGGCCTAGAACTCATGAGATCGGCTTGCTTCTGCCTTCCTGTACTAGCATGAAGGCATCTGCTACTACACCCAACCTAGGGGGCCACAGTTTTAGCAGTCCATCATACTATCCTGGGCAGCCTGGGACAGCAAGATGGCTCCATGGGTAAAGACACCTGTCATAAAGCCTGTTGGCCTGAATTTGTTTCCCAGGTCCCACATGGTGGAAGGAGAGAACAGATTCCCACAGGATGTCCTCAGGCCACCACAAGTACACTGTGACACATGCCACCACACTCACACAGGCATGCCCACATGTGAATAAGCAGGTGTAAAAAGTGTGAAATCAAGCAAAATTGTAACCTCTTTCTTACTTTCCTATGTGTTTTTATCCTTGGCTAAGAAACTATAAACTCCATACAAGTAGAGATGTCTGCTTTCGTATTCACTGATTTTTCTCCATTGTTTATACAGGAACCTGGCTTATGAATATGCTAAATGATTGAATGTATTAATATTAACTTAAAAGTGTTTTTCAGAAGAACACTTCACTGTGAGTCACCTTGTAACTCTGGGAATGCTTTTACTGTCAAAAAATACCTTCCCACCAAAGGTCTCATTTTCCTTCACCACAGTGTCACTGGGCAGGCTGGAAAAACAGCACTGCCTGGACCTTGGGAATGGGTAAGCAAGGGCTCTCCAGGGTGTATGACAGCCACGGTAGCTCAGTTAGCAGAGCACTTGCCCAGCATCCACAGAGCCCTGAGTGATCCCCAGCACCACATAAAAACAGATAGCATACCTGCAACCCTGGAACTCAGCAATGGAGGCAGGAGAATCAGAAGTTCAAGGTCATCCTGGGCTACATAATGAGCTTGAAGCCAGCCTGAGCTAGGTGAGATGCTATCTCAAAAGAAGTAAACTGATCCTCCTACCCAGGCATCCTACCAGCCACCATGCAGCCTCCTAGCTCAGACGCNTCNGTGTTCCCCCAGCTNGGGTGTAGGGCTGGGGAGGCTTTATAAACCCATCAAGTTCACCAACTGGCTCTCATCAACAGGAAGTTCCTTTTCTCTGGTATTTCCCAGTAGAAGCAGAAACCTGAAAGTCTTCAAGAGCTGGAACTATCAAGCCCTCTAAAAGGTGAAGGTGTCAGGCCGTTATGGACCCTGTCCCTGACNAGTTTGTGTAAAGTGAGGCTTTAAAGCCACCTGTCTGGGCAGTCACAGGACAATCTCCATCATGCTTTGCACAGCCTTCCCTTCCCCAGAGGGCTTGCTTAATGAGCCAAGCTTAATATTAAAGGAAAACAATACCAGGCATGAGAAAATACTCAAATGAATACCTTCAAAATGTGCTTTATAGCTTGAGGAGCACAGAGGAAGGTTTGTGCTCTTAAGAAAACCCCTTTGGGCTCTCTGCTCCTCCCTGTTCCAGAAACAGCCGCATCTTTTCGTGCAGTGCCAGCCTCGTTCCTGAGACACGATGGTGAAGGTGGGAGTGAATGGATTTGGCCGAATTGGATGCCTNGTTGCCAGGGCTGCCTTCCAGTCTGGCAAAGTGGAAATTGTTGCCATCAATGACCCCTTCATTGACCTCAACTACATGGTCTGCATGTTCCAGTATGACTCTACCCATGGCAAGTTCAATGGCACAGTAAAGGCTGAAAACGGGAAGCTCATCATCAATGGGAAGATCATCACCATCTTCCAGGAGCGAGATCCCACCAACATCAAGTGGGGTGATGCTGGTGCCGAGTATGTTATGGAGTCTACTGGTGTCTTCACCACCATGGAGAAGGCTGGGGCCCACTTGAAGGATGGGGCCAAGAGGGTCATCATCTCTGCCCCTTCTGCTGACACCCCCGTGTTTGTGATGGGTGTGAACCATGAGAAGTACGACAATTCACTCAAGATTATCAGCAATGCTCCTGCTCCACCAACTGCTTAGCCCCCCTGGCCAAGGTCATCCATGACAACTTTGGCATTGTGGAAGGACTCATGACCACAGTCCATGCCATTACCGCCACCCAGAAGGCTGTGGATGGCCCCTCTGGGAAGCTGTGGCATGATGGCCGTGGTGCTGCCCAGAACATCATCCCTGCATCCACCAGTGCTACCAAGGCTGTGGGCAAGGTCATCCCAGAGCTGAACGGGAAGCTCACGGGAATGGCCTTCCGTGTCCCTACCCTCAATGTGTCTGTCGTGGATCTGACATGCTGCCTGCAGAAACCTGCCAAGTATGATGATATCAAGAAGGTGGTAAAGCAGGCATCGGAGGGCCCACTAAAGGGCATCCTGGGCTACACTGAGGACCAGGTTGTCTCCTGCGACTTTAACAGTGACCTCCACTCTTCTACCTTTGATGCTGGGGCTGGCATTGCTCTCAATGACAACTTTGTGAAGCTCATTTCCTGATATGACAATGAATTCGGCTACAGCAACAACGTAGTGGACATCATGGCCTACATGGCCTCCAAGGAGTAAGAAGCCTGCCCTGGACCACCCACCCCAGCAAGGACAGAGCAAGAGAGAGACCCTCGGCTGCTGAGCAGTTCCTGACCCAACTCAGCCCCTGACACTGAGCATCTCCCTCACAGTTTCCATCCCAGACCC
>LZPO01097129.1:30734-45935 GCA_001675575.1 Neotoma lepida
ACTTAAAGAGGCCAGAGAGATGGCTCATTGGTTAACATTAGTTACTCTTTGGGAGGACCTGGGTTCTGTCTCCAGCACCTACATAGCAGCTGACAACCATCTGTAACTCCAGTTCTAGGAGATCTGACACCCTCTTCTGCCTTCCATGGGCACTGCAAGCATATTGCACACACACATATAATGCAAGCAAACACTCATACACCTAAAATAAAATAAATAGCAAATCTTTTAAAGAGGATTTGAGTTTTAGAAAATGCAGAGATACATAGTATATTTTTATATTTCTGTAGGGAAAACTACTATATTAAAGATTTGTGCTAGGAAATTTAAAACAAAGGTGATTTGGGAATCTATTAACAAATAGTTGCTGTGTTATATTCACTTAATTTATTCTTTCAGTGTTAGNGATTGAACCTGGGCCTCACCCATCATAGGCAAGCACTCACTCCTGAGTTTTGAAGCTTTAAAGCCTTCTAATGGCAGCATTTACAAACACAGTTTATAGAAAACNACAGGCCTAATTTGCTTTGGCTCAGACCTTCTTTTCCTCTAGGCCATAGAGCACAAAGTGAGTAAAACTCTGTTCATAAAATATCCTGATTTTTTTAAAGTTCTATATCAAGAAGTGTGTAATTGCATAGATAAAAATATCTAACCTATTTCAAGCAGTCCCCTTATGCATATGCTAAACATGAACCTAGTGGCTTAAAAATTCTTGTTTTCCAATTTAACTCTCATAGTTATTTATTTTACCCTATTTTCTGGGCAAGAACACTGAAACAGCCTAAGCAACTTNATTAACCAATATACAACTGGGATGTCTCNAGAATCCCTAAGCCCAAGGGAGTTAATTCCTGTNCNGTCACATGGACCATTGGACTACTGACTAACGTGCAATCCATACTCACATTAGTTTCATTATAACTAGGGTTCTCATGTAGTTTAGTTACAGTTGGGTTAGGGACACAAGCTGCTTTGAGAGGACAGAAAGTTCTTCTTGTCAATTCTCAGATGACAGTCAGCTTTCCACTACTGTACTTGAGGCAATCAACTTACAGAGACAGAAGGTTTACTTTGGCTTACAGTTTTTGAGAATTCCATCTATGAAGGTTGTCTTCATGGTTCATGATGGATTGAGTCTGTGGTAAGGTTTGTCATGGTGGGTGTGTATAGTAGAACACACCCTACTTCATGGCCAGGGGGTACCATTATCTCCTCATAACGTCTTACCCTTCCAAACCCAGGCCACCATCTCCTGAAACCANGAAATATCTCCTTGGATATTTATGATCCAAACCGTAGCATTTTAACTGTGTACTTCAAACAAAGACTTTAGTTACAATGAAAAGCTAGTTACATAAAGCCCTGTAGGGCATCTGTGCTTATGAAGGAAGAGTCCAGACATGGGTCTAAAGTGCTGGTTGTATAAACCTTACATAGCTCAGAAATAATGANAACACAGTGATAATCACCATCTTATATGCCAGCCTCCTACCTTCCTGTTTCTGCATCTTCATAAACCGAATAGCTAACTCCATCCTGTTCTGAATGGAAGTGGCTGGCAGATTGCTTTGCAGTTGGAAGTACTGGGCCCTCTTCCCTTTCAGCACAGATCAAAACCACNGGATTTTAAGGTTGGAGTCTCACCTGGCTTAACAATTCAAGAATTGCCTTCCCTTTCTCAGTTTAGTTCCACGTTTAAATGTGTCTTGTCATGAGAAGTTTAGCCCAGGGACCCTCTCCAAACTTAACTTCTCTTAGAGNTTGCAGTAAAACAAAAACTGGTTTGTTTGTCTTTGTTCTTTGATTATAATTATACCCACAGGAACCACTTTTTCCTTTCCACAGATTATATCCTTTGCATGTCACTATTTGTATGACGTTTGTATATTGTTCGTCCCAATCAAACAGTATTCTCTCTCTTCCTTCTTTCCTNCCTCTCTACAACCTTCCTTTGTTCCTTCCTCTTTTTCGTTTTATTGAGACAGAGTATCACATAGCCTAGGCTTGCTTTGAACTCACTATGTGGCCAAGCATGACCTTGAACTTTTGATCCTCTTGCCTCTACCTCCTGAGTGCTGGGATTACAGACATGTGCCATCATGCCTGATTTTATGCAGTGCTGAGAATTGAATCCAGGACCTTGTGCATGCTAGTCAAGCATCTTAAAACTGAGCTATGTCCCTGGACCAGCTGATCACCAGGCTTAGTTTTACATTCCTTTGTATTTTGTGTTCCTTCTCTGGATGGCAGCGCCCTGATCTCTAGATCCCATGGCTTAGGCTCACNAAATGAGCAGGACACAGACATCCATTCTGATTTAAGAGATGTGTTCCNGTGGACTTTCAAAAAGATGTGGGTGAGCTANGTGAGAATGACCTGTGTGGGGGCTCTGCTNCCCCAATTTTAGATTTATTTCCCCTNGAGTTCTGAGACATAAGAAGGCATAGCAAGGAGTCCTGAATAAGGCCCAGTTAAGCTCTGAGAGGAACAGCTGGGGATGAAGGTGATTTGCATCTTGCACCCTTCAGGAAGGAGCTAGCCTTCCAGCCTAGTCTTCCCAAAGAACTACAGGTTCTAAAATGCCAGACAAAGACAACTGTGGCAACAAAGCAAGAAGTGAGACCACCAAATGGGGGACATCTAGGGGCCCTCACTTTGGTGCAACCCCCATCTCCTAATGTGTTTTGTAGTTTGTTTTGCAGTCAAGGCCACAAAAATGGCATTTTGTCAATTTTCTTTGAGAACTCACCTCTGCAGCAGCAGAGCAAGACAGTTCTTTGGTAGATAAGAAGCTGTTCTGTGAGGCAGCCTAGTGGGAAAGCTATGGGGAAGCCAAAAGTTCATCAATACGGGCACTGGGATGGCTTTGTAGAATACATAGGGCCAGTTCGAAAGCTTAAATGTCTACAGCCTTAATTCACCCTGCCGAGTTCTTATTTAGCCTCTACAAGTAATATCTGTTTGCCTTCAGTGTGAGGAGATAAATCACAACATTGTTTAAAATTGTTAAGTGTGCGCACACCAGGCAGGCACAGACCTGAAGCCTGGCTTTGAAGCTTCCTAATGGCAACATTATGAAACACAGTCCAGCTTGGAGAAAATCTTGGGCAGGTTTTGGTTTGGCTCAGAACCTTCTTTTCATCTTTCAGGTCACAGAGTGCAAGGGGGTAAAAAAAAATTCTGTAAATATTTTTATATTTTGAAGCACAGTTTTATTTTTCCTTCCTGCAAACTTANTTGATTTTGTCTAAAGAATCTGGTGTGTTCTAGAAAAGAGACCAATTACCTAGACCACGACTAGAAAATGATTTCTTTCTCTTCATATGCCTTTTCTTATATTTTAAAAAATTACTAGTGTATTTTAATTATACCTAATGATGAAACTCATTATGACACTTTTACACACATAGACAATGTATTTAAGCCATATACATTTGCTCTCTTACCTTCTCATGCCCCCTCCCCCAACTAGTCTCTTTGCTCCCCTTCCTTCTGCTTCCATGTGGGGNGTGTGTGTGTGTGTATCACAGTGAGTTTCATTAAGGTTGGTTAGAGGAACACGGGCATCTTGCAAATGGTTATACCACTGATGGAAAAGTCTGTCCCTCCCCTCCCCACTCCTCAAGAAGGGGTGGGGCCCCAGGAGTCGCTCCTTCTTCCATGATGAGGTGTTGATGGACCCAATCTTCTACAAGTCTTACTCAGGAAGTCACAGCTGCTGTGGCTGGAGAATGATTTTCAGAGTTCAAACATATGACTGTGATTTCCAAGAATGTGTTAACAGAAATCGAAAGCTGGGCAGAGCAGGCTTTTGTTCTCTGTCTAACATTAGAATGGTGATTCTCTTTTTCTCATATCATGGAAAGTCCAGTCAATTTGCTTTCCATGGCCATTTAAAAATTTCCCTTCANAAAAAGTCCTTCAAAACTTCTTACCCATACAGCTAANGGGATATTCAGGCATGGAAAGCTGAGTCCCAGAGCAAGCTGGCTTTATGCCTATCTGTGACTTGTCTGACTTTCAGTTTTTGTACTTATCAGGGCTGGAGATGCAGCTCAGTTGGCAGAGTGCTTGCCTAGCAAACACAAAACACCACATAGAACTGAGCGTGGTATCCCACACCTGTAATTCCAGCACTTGGGAGGCAAAGGCAGGATGGTCAGAAGTTCAAGGTCATCCTCACCCATGTAGCAAGTTTGAGGCCAGTCTGGGCTATGTGATACCTTGTCTCCAATGACAAAGTCAGTTTTCACACTCTGATTATGGATAGTAACACCTGTTTTGCCTATTCCGCATAGTTCCTGTTAGAATGAATCAAATAATTTATGTGCCGNCACTTAAAATGNACTAAAAAACAAAGTCTGCAAGGCTGAATGACTGACCATCAGATAGGCATTGATGAGTTTGTTGACTTCCTACNTCAGCGTTGTTATCCACATGCAAACCCACCACAGAAATTCAACATCAGACATCCAGGGCTGTTAGGTCCCAAAGTAAAGGGACTAGAAGGTTTCTAGGTGTCTTCACACAGTGGTATGTTTCCTGGGTGTCTCTAAATCCAGCCAAACTGTCAATGACTGGCCATCATGGTAGGTATATGATAAGTATTTGTTAAATGAGTGCTTGGAAAGCAAGAGAAAGGAAGAGTAGTGGATTGGGATCCATTAGTGGCTCTAAAAAGCATTCTGCAAGAGGTTGATTGACACCTCTTGAGAAGAACATTCTACCATGAATCTTGTGTAATCAGACTCAAATTTATGCCTTTACTAGTGGACCATGGAAAATGTTACACACACACACACACACACACACACACACACGGAGAGATACAATAAGAACAAAGTCTAAAAAAGTCTATCTGGGCATAACGCAACCTCTAGCAGAACACCAGCCAGAGCTCTGTTCCTCTGAGTATTCAACTGGGAAATAATGATTTCATTGCCCTCTGTATTTCTTCCAGCTCCTCATTCCTCTATGCGTTTGGAAGAGATGAGTGCAAACTGCCTTTAGGCTTTATAGTTTTGGTTTCATTATCGTGGATATTTCTACTATTTGGCTACAAATNTGTATTTACCTGCACAAGGAAAAGAATCTCCTTTCTCTGAGCTTTCTGTTTTTTGGCACATTGTGATGTTTGGGATCCAACTCACTGCTAGGGGTAAATCACANTTCTTTAGAATTTTCTTTAAATAATTTTATAATACAANAACCCTGACCCTTTCTGAATGTTTCCAAGATTTCTCCTAAAGGGTCTCGCTCAAGCTGTTTGAAAACATCCATGCATGTGCAGATTGTTTTCTTACTTTATTTCTTGCCAGAAGGAGTGGCCGTTATCCTTAGATGAAAGGGGAGGAGACAAGGCTGGTGCATTGCTGTACCCAAAGTAAAGGGATCAGAGGGTTTCTAGGCAAACATCATAAAAAGCGTCCTGTTTTAACTAAGTGGGCAAGGAACACATTTCTTGAANAGTATTTTTCAAAGCCTAACCTCATGCTTTAACAACCCCAGATGACTCAGGTTGCTGGCTTTCATGTTTCCTGGTTTGCTTTCAATGCCTGAATTCAGAAAAATGAGAGATGGAAAAACCCCCTCGGGTCACCCAGTTCATTTCTCTAAAGGAATTAACAGATGCGTCTCAGTACATAGATCCCTCCTGTATATGTCAGCACACTGGAGGGCCAGGAAGCTCCACTTTCTTTCTTTTTTTTAATTGACGTTTCCATCTTTATTGAAATACAATTGACAAAAGTAATATATAACTGAGTTATATAACTTGATGNCGGATATACATATACATTTAAAAATAACTTCAAAATCATCCTGTGATGTATTTTAAAGTAAAGCGTACATGTCAAATCTACACTCAGTTTTCACATTCTATGACTCCATGTCATTGATATGCATCTTACCTCTCTCAAGCCATTTTTAACCCACTCTTCTACTTCATCCTTTCCCTGTTTTATTTTTGCAAGTTCTTATCCTTGCATTTATTACCACATTTCTAGGTCATTATATTATTGTAGAATCNCACAAATGTGACTTAAAATGGGAAAATATATTAAGCTATAATTCTGACAGTCATAATTGAAATATACATTGAGAGGTTAAACAGCAAGATACCTGCAGGACTCAGTCTCTAGAGGATCTACTACACCATGATACCCTCAGGACTCAATTCCCTTAGAGGATCTACTACAGCACGATGCCTGCAGAACTCCATTCCTTTGAGGATCTAAATGAATTCCAATTCTTTGTAGTTCCCATTACTTGAGCTGACCAGTAGTCTTCAGCCCAAGGCTAGGGGTAAGCAACTGGACCATTCTAGTCTCTCCTGCCTGTTTACATATCTCCCTGATATGACTACAGTTTTTTATAAATCCTTTTTGTCATACTCATTGTGCGATGATGTCATTATCTTGCCTCACATAGGTAGCTCCATTTTCAAGCCAGAAATACTGGAGTCAACTTAAACTCTATGATAAATATAGAGACTATCAAGAAAGGTCCCTGTATCTGACTCAGTCCGTCNAGTCTCCCTGTTANGCAGAATATACACGGTCACACACTGAGCAGGTAATCTCAGACAGACCATAGCCTTTAAACATGGAGGAGGCTGGAAAAACAGATAGGAAGAGACAATCACAAGGCTGGAAAATGTAGANGAAAGTTTGTCTGGTCCCGCCTGGCTCCTGCGGCCCCTCAGACCCAAGTAAACACCAGAGGCTTGTATCATTTTTAAACTATGACCATGGCAGGCTTCTCGCTAGCTAGCTCTTACATCTTAACCCATTTAATAAATCTATGTCACCACNTGTTCCACATGGCTTTACCTGTGTNTCATCACATGTTGTTTTCTAGATGGCAGAATGGCGTCTGCCCAGCTGTTTTCTGTTTTTCTCTCNGTAGTTAGAATGTCCCGNCTAACCTTATTCTGCCTCACCATTGGCCAAACAGCTTTATTTATCAACNAATCAGAGCAACTCATTTTCAGAAAGATATTCCCATCAGGAAAATGTAGTTTTAGGGCCTTTATTCCCTTGCACGGGATATGGGCNCAAAAAGGGATGCAGCTGAGGCAGGGTGGCTCTCTTTAGCAAAGGGACNTTTTGGGAGAAGGACTTAGGCAGCTAAANNTGATCAGCTACTTGCCTGGGAGAGGATGAGGATGGCAGTCATGGGGTAANTATCTGNNCAGTGTTCCACATCATCCATTACAGCAATGGTTCTCAACCTTCCTAATGCTGTGACCCTTTAATACAGTTCCTCGTGTTGTGGTGACCCCCACATAAAATTATTTTGTTGCTACTTCATAACTAATTTTGCTATGTTATGAATTGTAATGTAAATACCTGTGTTTTCCGATGGTCTTAAGTGACCCCTGAGNAAGGGATCTTGACCCACACAGGTTGAGAACCTCTACATTACAGTCTGTCCTCACGAGCTCCATACAGAATGTTCAAGGAATAACTTCTCCAGGGCTCAGGTTGGTCTCTTTCCCAGGAAAAAATGATCGTGGAGAGGTTCAGGTTACTCCTGGATACTGTGCTCATTTGGTGGAAATATATTTTCCAGTCTTCATCCACAAGAAGTCTCTTTTTCACTTGTATGACATGTGCTTCAGTATCAGTCTTTGTTGGTGGTGGTTCATGCCTACGAGAAAGCCATGGTTAATGAAGGTCAGGGGACTCAATACAGCCACTGTCACTGCAACTGTTTGCAAGGCCACCACTAATGTTTGCTTTCTTCCTCCTAGGGACTTCCTGTTCTAGGCTTCCCTAACTCTTAGCACATCTGGTGCCCTGGTGTCTAACTTAGCTGGGGAGATAGATCCCCATTCTTTGGCCACCTTCTTTGATTTTGCTGTCTTATCTGTCTACTATCACAGCTCATCTGAGAAGTAAAAAGAAGTGTACCAGTGCAGTGCCAGGACATCAAGTGTGTGCTTCCTGCTTCTCCAGGAGCCCCACCTTCTCCTGATGAACAGGGTTGATTACCTCATTAGGAAGATGACGTCTTCATTTGCTGCCTGGTCTCCCAGCATGAAGGACATGAAGTTCCAGAGTGTATTTAGAGCTGTGTGGAACTCTTTCTGGGTTCTTTAGTGATGGTTTCCACTCCATAGGAACCTGGCTCTCCAGACCCCTTGGTCAGAATCACAGAGTTGAAGATGTAAATCCCTCNAAGGGAATAAGCCCAGCCTCTTTTGCTTTCATACCTTAATTGCTGGCTCATGTGTTCTACTCATTGGAAACACTACTACAGATGTTTGCTTGTTTGAGATTGTAACACATTCTTCTCATAGGTACTTAGTATGCAGGAGTCACAAACTGGATCCACAGACTGGGCCAACCTCTTTTGCTCCAAAGTGACACCGATGGCTGGGAACTAGCTACCTGTGAGGGGACATTATCTAGCAGTAATCAGATAGAAGATGGTGTCTGNGTTTCAGAAGAGGGCCTTCTGGAGTGAGGCTGAGCCCTGACTGATGCATAGATTAAGCAGAAGTAGTGTAAGCAAAGTGTTGGGGTTAGGGATCAAAATAAATTCAGGATAGAATTTTGAATCATTAAAATTTTATTTTGGCTAATTCTGTTGAGTGGAAGAAGAGACGATAGTAAGACCAGAAGAAGCCAGTGTAGGGATCTTTCTNCACTGTGTTGACCAGCTTTGGGCTATGAGTTGTTTCAGGAAAGGATTTTGAGTAGGGCAAGGTGACTCCCTGCAGTGACTCACTTCAGGAGNGCACCTTCACTACTATGCACACCCCACACATAAACACATAATTAAAAGTAAAACAAATCTTTACAAAGAGTGATATAAATGTACTGTGAAGTACACCAATGGTTATATTGCAGTTTCCTCTGATTGAGACCTTTCTTTCCAGAATGAGACTCAGGACGTAAAGAAGCTCCACCTGTCTGAGGAAGCCGAGACCCAGGAAGCCCAGCTCTGAGACTATGGAAGCAGTAAACAATGGCTGAGCAGGCTCTGACCAGCTGCCCTGCTGAGAGGAGATTCTCCTACCTATTGAGCTGCCTGGGTGGCCCCTGGAGTGGGCTTTTCAGTGAGGAAACCACCTTGGAGTTGTCTCTGCTCCTGTAAGTAACCCTTTACCCATATCCCTCTATGTGACCCCAATAGAAACTCAATGGTTCACAGCTTTGGTCTGTCACGGGTTCCCTATCTGGGGTAAGTAGACTTATGCGTGCTTGTGTGCTTGTGTGAGTGTGTGAGTGTGTGAGTGTGTGTATGTGTGTGTGTGCTGTCTACTGAGGAAAAGTCTCACACAATAACAGCTTATGTAGATGTTTAAAACTGGATTGCATAGACTATTCACATATATGACTATGGACAGAGTTAGATGGAACTCTGCCAATTTGTCACATGGTTTTCATTGCTGTCTTTCTTTCTTTCTTTCTTTCTTTCTTTCTTTCTTTCTTTCTTTTTTTTTCTACATGGCTTTGGTACAGAGGTTTTTTTTTTTATGTGTGAGAGATGGGAAACAAATGAGGTGAATTCTAATTTCTATGTGGTTCTACCTCCACTCAACAGCATATACAAGATTAACATTACCTCTGATTCTCGGTTAGGCCGGCTATGATTTCAGGTTCTTAGAATTTTCCCAGAAGAAACTGGATTCATGAAGTGAAAGTATCAAACCAGAATTTTATTAATATAAACACATTTCTTAACACTGTTCTTTCATTACTTTCAACCTGGGGACAGGAAGGAGTAGCGCAGCCAGACAAGAGGTCATATAGGAAACAAGCAATGTATATATGTGTGTGTACATCGGTGTTGCTACTACAGGGGGATACAAAATGAGACTCAGGGATGAAATTATTCCTGTGCTCTCACTTGGCTCCTCGGCGCTGCCTGAAGTAGCGGTTGTAGGCAGCATTGTATCCGTAGACCATGGCATAGCGCTCACANAGCTTGTAGTCATCGCAGGCCTCCCTGTTGATCTCATAGGCAGGCTTGTTGCGTTCCCGGACCCTGGAGAGTGGAGAAAAGAGGCCACGAATGAAGGGCAGAAAGATGATAGTGCAGTCAGGAAAAAAAGAAAGGTTGTGGGATACTGGGTAGAGCCCTTCCCCCAATACTAAGAAGTGTTTGAAGAGCAGGCATTGGGGGGGGAGAACAGGTTTCCATTTTGATATTATTTTTATGAATAAAAATAGAAGTTTTTTGCCCCCCTTTCTTCCCATCTCCTTTCTAGGCTCAAAGCAAAATAGTTTCTCAGCATTCTATTTTCTCTGCTTGCTTTTCAATTCTTTGAGTTCAAGACATAGAAATAGTGATAAACCTTTTCCCTACTCAGTTCAGGTCTGTGCTAGGACACTGGAAGAATGGCTACTCCCATCAAGTTGGGGTACGCACCTCTCTTGGGCTTTAGCTTGCCATCTCTGCTGAGGGGACATAAAGGTGTTGGCATTTCTCCTGTTGATGAAGGGACCTAAAACAGAAAATACATAAATGTACTTTTAGGGAAACAGCTGATGAAAATATTTTGGGAATAATCTGAGGGGTACATACATCTGAAATCTCATTAACCATATATATATATATAAAACCAGAGATAGGCAAAAATACAAAAAGAGTATAAAGTAGATTCTATAAACTGCATGAGCAAAGGAAATGAATAACCATTTCTGTGTCTTGGGGACTTGTCACACAGGCTACACCAAGTCTTATCTGTTTTGTCTTTGGGCAATCCTTTGCTACTTTTGGTAATACCCACTCAGGGTATTTTTAATGTATTTCAAGAGGAATTTTCTCACCATTTGAACCTGTAAAGTAGACCATAGACCACCAGCACAGAAACAAGTTAAATACTATGAAAATGAGTAACAAATTAGACACAAGAGTGAGGCTGGGTATGGGGGTGCACACTTGTGATCCCACTATTTGGGAAGTGTGGGCAGGANGATGAGGAGTTTGAACTTATCCTTGGCTGTGTGCTGAGTTGGGGGCCAGCTAGCCTACAGGAGATAGCCATGGAGTCAAAAAACAAACCAAAACAGAAAAGCAAAACCTTCCAAATTAACCAAACAGAAATGTGAATGCTGTTCTACTCCTGGCTGTAGCCAGACTTTCCACATCTGTGTACGCAGGCGCTGAATCTGCTGCTGACGCCTGTGGTCTCCCAGCTGGCTGCTCCCGTTCTGTGCCTTCTCAGTTGTCATTACTCCTCATTTTCCGTCTGTGTGGCTGATGTGATGTCAACTTAAAATTTCCAAGTGCTCTGGTGCAGTTTAATGTCCTGTTACATGGCTTAAAGTTTTCACTGTTGTTCACTTGGACGGTTTTAGTCACTGGGTTTAAAAATTCAGCTCTCCCACGCCTCCCTTCCTTCTCTGTCATAGACCTGACCAGCACTTTAGTTTAAAATATAAGGTGATAGTCTTTAACGCAAGCAACTGAAATAAGGTAGCCAAACATTTACTTACTGATTTCATAGGACTCCATGCTTTCGTGAGATTCTGGAATTAAAAGAAAGACTTGTTTTAGGCTTATTTGTCACGTGCTGTCATTGTTTAAATGTAGAGGTAGAAGGGGAAGGAAGATTAAAAAAAGATGGGAAGACTGCATTTAGCAAGGCGATTGTTAAGAAATTCCGGTAATATAGGAATTATGAGTTGTTTCTTTCTATCTATCTTTGCTTTGGGTGTCTCCATCTTGTTCATCTTTCTGATATATTCAGGGCCTGTTTGAGAATCGAGTCAAGGAAGTCAAGGCGGGTACGCAGCAGCCAGGCTTCTCCAGGTAGGGCGCTCCAGGGTGGTTATTGAGCCGCATGACCCAGACAGTTTCTAAGAGGGTNCTGAACGGCTCTTAAGAATGGGTGTTAAATTGGCAGCCTCAGAAACCACTGGCTCCCTCTCACAGCTCCAACTGGGCACAGAGCCAGGGCAGAGAGGACGTCAAAGCAAATGATTCTGCTTTCTATGTCTCTCTTGAACACAGCGGGCAACACGGGGATAAGAGACTGTGTTTATAAGTGTCTGCCTGCCTGCAAAGTGAAAAAAGGAGGCGAGGAAATCAAAACTGTACACAGAAAGTTTATGAGTAATTCGAAAGCTGAGAAGCATAACGTTAGAGCTGTTCATACAATTTAGGTTTATAAACAACTAAATATGGTCAACACAATTTAAGCAGAATTATGTAAATAATTTGGCTTCAAACCTGTGAACAAATCACAGATGACTTAACAACATATAGGTAGAAGAAAAAAGTATGCTTTGTAAAAACAGTTATGAAATTGATGCTTTTTCTGAAATTCAGCTGTGAAGTTTCTTTTAAAAATGAATTCANTGAATAAATGCACGAAGCTCATGGTATTTTCTGTCTCTAAAAGGGCTATCTCTAGCTAATACTTCCTATGAAAACTTATTTTCTTAAACAATTCACCAAATATCCTTAACCCGTCAACACTCAAGTCTGACTAAGCATCCTTAAAGATAAGACTATAGGGGTTGGGAATTGACACATTTCTGAAATATCGCAGTTTNCAGGTATGTAGATTCATCCCTGCAAGAACTCGCCTGTTAAAGAGCTCACATGCATCGGGATGTTTAGGACATAAAACAGATGCGATGGAGTGATCAATGATCATAGAGACAGGGTTCATGATACTCTGGGTCATAACAGAGAAAGGGGAGAGAAGAAGAGGGAGGAGAGTGAAAGCAGACGTGAAGTGAAGCCAGAGGCAGCAAAAGAAAACCCCACTGACAGCAGGGAGAGGGGCTTCTCACCATAGCACAGGGCTGCCACAGCCAGTGCAGCCAGAATGGCCAGAGGGAGCAGGCTCTTCATGGTGTCTCGGGTGTCCTGTGAGTCTGCCTCTGTGTCTGGCGCNGCGGCAGAGGGGAGAGGCTCCTACACGCTGCTGGAAAGGCTGAGCTGTTTTTATAGGAANTTGAGCAGCTGAAGGGGAGGAACCAGCAGCAGGGGGCTGGAAAAGGTGGGATGGCTTGGCACTAAACTTGCCTTGGGACTTCTCCCAAGTACTCATTCCTTCCAGATAGTATCTACACAGCGTGGGCAGTTTCCCCTCACTCCTGGTCCTGGCTGTGCTAGAGCAGGATGCTGTCCTGGTGCAGAAGTTGTGGCCACCCTGTGTTTGCGAGCCAGACCCGGGCACATGTCCATGGAGAGGGCAGTTACCGCAAACATAGGTTTGCCTTTCGAATTCCTCCTCTGATCTACTTGCTGGCCCTGACCACTAGCNGTTGGGGCTTGATCTGCAGACAGAGCTGTAGTGTTCTCTTTGCTACCCAGCTGGATGGAGGAGAGATCCTGGGGGAGAAAGGCCCCCACTCTCTATGTGTGACAGCTTAGACATCCTCACAGTAGGGCAGAAGTTTCAATTCTAGACCAATCAGACATTTGCCTGGTGGTAGGCACTTTATGGAGTTTTCCAAGGATTCAGTAGGGTAAAGATGTGGGTACCCTAGTTTTGTTCATTAGCTACAGAATAACTNGATTATTTAATTTTGTGATGTTAGACTGGTCTTATGCCCTAATGCTCTCTCAGACTAATGCTACTGGNTGAGCAAGTGNGGCAGGGATGAAGATACTCATTGCTCATGTTCTCACAGCNCTGCCTTGCTACTGAGCCAATGTGATAGGCTTTTCACGGGCAGGATAAGGTACATGATACTGTGTTTAGGTGCTGTGTGCTAGCTACAGACCAGCAGGGCACCTCCCCTAGGAGTTAGAAATAGCTCTNGGCTATGCCTTCTACCCTTGACTGTAATGTACCCTCCNACCTAGGTTTTCACAAGTCAGAATTTCACTGTACCATAAGGTCTGGGGGCTGTTGTTTATCTAACAGGAGAATTTCAATTTGGCTCCTCTGGCTATCTGAAGGATCCCTTTCTCTCCCTCAGGAAACTTTTCTNCTCCACANTGTCTTGTCTGCNTGGAATCCCATCAGTCTTCTTTGTGGCCCAACAGTTCTGGGTCTCAGAAGCACACTCTAGAAGGTCTAAGGCCTCAGGACCTTGGGCTTGGCATGAAACAGCAANGAGACAGGGCTGTAGCCTGCTGGACTTTTTGTCTTCCTGGGACACTGCTATCCCTCNNCCCTGAGAAAGGCCTTCACAGATGCTGCAGGATTCCCTGTTAGACAACCTGCAAGATTAGCGAGCTTAAGAACCAATAAACCTCTGCTTTTCCCTAGCGTTTCAATGTCTATTACAAGTGTTCTGTTACAAGTGCCACCAGATCCATCAGGCTCGCCTGCTTCTCTTTTCACAATCTAGGATCTTGCAAGGTCAATACTTTTCTTTTGGGCACTTNCACTCCCTGGCCTCTTCTTTTCTTCTCATTTTTCATCTATTTCTGAGTTTCCAATGGTAAACACCATTTACAAGCTACTCATAAAAGCCATTAATGTTTTCGAGTTCAGACTCCTGCATTTCCTGCTCTAGTACCATGCCCTGTCCAAATCTAATTTTGTAGACACCAACTCTAATCACATGATCTTTCATTTGTTCCTTTGAGGTGTTGGAGCTCTAATGTAGGGCTGGCCTTATGCTAGCTAGGCAAGGCAAGCCCTCTGCCGTTGAGCTGTGTCATCCATGTATGCATGCATATATATATATATATATATATATATATAGTGTATGTGTGTGTGTGTGTGTGTGTATACCTGTATGTGTGGAGGCTGGAGGTTGATGTCAGGTGTCTCCATCAATTACTCTTCACCTTATTTTTTGAAACAGGGTCTCTCACTGAACCTGTAGCTTGCCAATTTTGTTTAAGTGGCTGACCAGCACACTTCGGGGATCCTCCTGTCTCTACCTCCCCAGTTCTGGTATTACCACTGGTGCCTGACTGGTTTTTGTGGGTTCTGGGGGATCCAACACAGGTTCCCATGCTTGTATGATGAGCACTTCAGTGACAGTTCTATTTCCTTAGGTCCTAATAAATTCTCACAAAGAGCACTTGGACTACCCTGTGAACAGGCTCTGCATTGCAAAGGGCCCAGATTGGTTCATCTGAATAAAGAGAGAAGAAAAGAATGGAGACAGAAAGGAAGTAGAGAGGGAGACCTGAGTAGACCTTTGGAGTTTATGATGAGTTTTAGATAGTTTGCATTATGGAGATGAAAACCTCTAAGATACCCTTGGAATGTGAGATGTGTTAAAATGAGACATGAGGAAGACAAAGAAGCTACTTAGGTTATTGATC
>LZPO01097129.1:79804-91109 GCA_001675575.1 Neotoma lepida
ACTCTCTTCATACTCTGGGGAAGCCTTGTTCATTATCAGGAGAAGATGAGTCTGAATCATCGTGTCAAATAAGCCAGCTGCAACCTGGAAAATTAAAATGTGTTATAGAAGAAGGATAGGAGGAGGAAGAAGGNGGGAGGAGGGAGGGAGAGACAGAGACAGAGATACAGAGAGACAGACATATGCCAATGCAATGAACAGAATAATACAAAGGCAAATAACCTCTGTGATGCTCTTAAAAGTTTCACCACCTTAAATGTGATCAAAAAACCTTGCATCCATGTATAGAATTATCAAATAATAAATAAAAATATTTTTAACAAGTAAAATCAACTGGATATTAGNGAGATGGCTCAGGGGTTAAAAGCACATTAATCCTTCTTGTAGAGGACATTGGCTTGGTTCCCAACACCCATATGGTGGCTGACAACTGCCTGTAACTCCAGTTCCAGAAGATCTGATACCCTCTTCTGGTATCCTCTGGCTCATGTACACATGTGGTACACATACATTTACTCAAGCACATACACATATACATAAAATAAATAATTAAATATCGTTTTTAAAAAGTACAATCATTTGAGGGCTGGGGAGACACCTCAGGGGTTATGATCATGTACTATCCTTGCATAGGACCTAAGTTCAGCTTCTAACACCCATGCTGGGTAGCTCACAACTGGCTTTAATTCTNGCTTCAGGGGATTTGANGCCCTCTTCTGGCTTCTGCAGGAACCTGCATGCATATGGTACACATACCACCAAACAGATAAACAACATGCACATAGTTAAAAATAATGAAAATACATCTTAAAACTGAGTACAACCATCCAGTTTTTGGGCAACTGTGTAGATCCCCTGCCCCTCACTAAACATATCCAAACTGAGTAGCTAAGAGGACATTGTGAATTGATGGAAAATCCAAGGTTAAGCCATAAAGTATATAACTCTTTGTTACACCCTTTACTCTGGGGCCTGTCATGACAGCCCTAAGTCTGTCTGACAGTATGGTACTGTCAGAGAGCCCTAAGGATGGAATCTAGATGTGTATAAGAGACAGCCCTAAGGATGGATTTGCATAGCAACAACAGCCCTAAGGATGGATTTATGGGGCAACAGCATCCCTAAGGATGGATTTGCATAGCAACAACAGCCCTAAGGATGGATTTGTATGGCAACAACAGCCCTAAGGATGGATTTATATGGCAACAGCATCTTTAAGGATGGATTTGCATGGCAACAGCAGCCCTAAGGATGGATTTATATGGCAACAGCAGTCTTAAGGATGCATTTGTGTGGCAACAGCATCTCTAAGGATGGATTTGTATGACAACAACAGGAACAGATTGCTGGCCACATGAGTGAACTTTCTTCCAACTAGCTGCTTCAGCACTGGTGGAGCCTGCAGATGACTTCAGCCTGGCAAATGTCTGCAATCTGTCCAGAGACCCAGATGTCCAGAAACATCCAGGCACTCCATGCCTATTGGCTGACTTCAAGGAACTGAGTGAGCTGGCCACAGAGGGACCGCAGCCAAGGTAAGTGTGGTCAGATGAAGTATTTCCTAAAGGCCTTGTCTTGGACTTCTACAACAGTTTCAGTTTACATTAGGGACATGGGGTGGTAAATAATTGATTCTTCTTATAATAGTCTTTGTAGACATAGTAACAGATCCCATGCTACTGAAGTTCAGAGTGGCATCTACACTTGTAAAGCAGAGAGGATTCTTGGGAAGAGTGGAGATACAAGAGCTAAGGAGTCAAGGCAGAGCCATCTCTACAGANGGAATGAGAGAACAGAACTAACTGGTTTAATCTCAACAGACACAGCCCGGTTTGCACAGCAAAGCCACACAGAGCGTGTACATTAAATGTATATGCAGGACCAGGGCATGGCTGTGACTTTCTGCCCAGTTTTCTCAGCACAAATATTTGTACCAGCAGAGACAAAAAATAGAAGTTGTCAAGGAGGCAGCTCTCCAAATGAGAGGGATTACTTCTGAGATGTGAAAGTTCTAATAAAAATTAAACGTGCTTCTCAAAAGAGGTTCTTTCCTGACTTTCTCTTGAAGTGTTTTGCTGTCCCTCCCTAGTAATTTGAAATTTGAAAAAGACACAAAGCTATTTTGTAAGATGAAAATTGGGCTAGGTCTAAGAGCTCAGGAAGATGANGTGTTCTTGCCCTGCTTGGCTGGCGTCTAGGACACTATGACATCAGGGTCATGTGCACAGGCAACACTGGACCATTTTTTCTGAGTCCACATGCAGTTCTGTAGACACAATAGAGACAAGAGTCAATCTCTAGGTAAAGAAAGCTNTGATGGTTACTCTTGAGTGTCAACTTGCTTGGGTTTAGAGCCACCTAGGAGACACACTTCTGGTCATGTCTGTGAGGATAGTTCTAGAGGGGTTTGAAGAGAGAAGATCCACCATGAAGGTGGGTGGAACAAATCAATGGGTTTCAGTTCTGGATAGAATAAAAAGAAAATCAAGGAGAAAGTGATCTGAGGACCAGTATCCATCTCTCTGCTTCTTGGCTATGGATGCACTTGTGACCAGCTTTGTTACAATCCTACCTACACACCTTCTCACCATGATGGACTGTGCCTCCTCAAACTGTGAGCCAAAACAAATTTCTCCTTCCTCAAGTTGCCTTTGTAGCAGCAACAAGAAAAGCAATGAATAAAAGCAGCCTTCTTAGTCCTAGCTTGAGAGGTGATTTAGCAACTGTCTCAGAGCCAATGACCTTTGCAGAGCACACTACACAGCAAGACTCCAGATTCTGAAGGTTCTGATCCAGGTTCCTTAGCTTTGCATTTGGGGCTTTTTTCTTACCAGTTGTGGTATTGGTCTGTTTCTCTCTTTGTTGAGTAGGGAGGGACTAACGGATCAATCTTAAAGTGTTAGTAAGGATATTAACATAAACAATATGCCAGGCNTTCAGTGAGGGACAGTTACTAACAGTGGAGAGAACATCTGTGCTGCGGGGTCGAGAACCCTCTGTGACACAGAACTAGAAGGACTGATTACAGGGATCAGTGTTTACCAGAGGGCTGTATTCTGTCACCCAGTGGAGGTTGTGCATCTGAATGAAACGGCTTAACTTGGCGTCATCTAGGTTTTCAATGTCTTCAGCATCCAGATGCAGTTTTTTATTATCAACCTGGGGAAGGGAAACAAGACATAATAAAGGACCGAGCGACCCTTGCAGCATCTTTGAGATCATTGGTAAATGGTACTTGAGGATGTGACAGGCACTGAGCACAGCTCTAAAGACAGGAAGTAAGTTTCCTACCCTCGGGGACATTTTTCTCTACTTGTCTTTTAAGGGCTGTTTTTATGTAATATAATCATTGATATATTGAATTATGCATTTTCCATCAGTGCAGCTGTTCTGAATTCCATTTTCTTAACCCCTGGCTTATTTTTCACTTAGTTACTTCCCATTATTCCTTTTTTTCTTCCTTTGGTTGGGAAGTTGCTCAAGCTTTATTTTTCCCTTTAAGGACTGCCATTATGTAACACATAGCTTTCAAGTTACCAGAATCTAATATTAGTTGGCATTTACATCTCCCTGTTGAACATTAGAACATATACACAAAGATAAAAAACTAAAAAAAAACTTAAAAGATTATCTTAAGCAAATTAAACTTATGAAATAATAAATGTCAAAGTATAGAAAATGTACTTCTAACTTAGANTATTTTTTGGGAAAAACCCACCCAAACCACTGAATATTTTAAAATGTGAAGTACTGGCTGTAAATATAGCTCAGGGGTAGAGCACTTGCTTGCTTAGTATGTGTGAGTTCCTGGGTTCAATTCCCAGCAGCAAACACACAGAAATGGGGCTGGAGATGGGTAGACCAGTTGGTAGAAGGCTTGCCCAGCTCGCAGGAAGCCCTTGGTCTGATCTCCAGCGCTATAGGAAATAGACATGTTGATTCTGGTAACCCCAGCATTCTGGAAGGAGAAGCAGGAGGATCAGAAAGTCAAGGTACTGATGCTGCACAGTAAGACTGAAGTGGGTGAAGCCGCCTGGTACACATACAATTGTGTTAAAATCCAAAACAGTCAGTAGGAACATTGGGAACAAGATGTACGAACAGTAGAAAAAGTCTCCGTGGATCTTGTTGGCTTTGCATTCCCAATATTCTTACCAAACCATTAAATAAGTAGAAGGCTGCTGTGGTGGTTCATGTCTTTAATCCATCCCAGCACATAGAAGACCAGGCAGGAGGACTGACAGGAGTTCAAGGCAGTCTGGGCTACATGGGAAGCTCTAGGCCCTCCTGGGAGCTAGAGAGTGATTAAGAGGACTTGCTGCTCTTTCAGAGGGTCTGAATTCAGTTCTCAGTACCCCCAGTTGGGTGACTCCCAACAGTTTATAACTCCAGCTCCAAGGGGATCAGGCCCTCTGGACTCTGCTAGCACCTGTCCTCATGGGCACATATCCACACACAGACACAAAGACACAGACATACGGACATATTCACAAAGAACAGACAAATTCACAAAGACAGACAGACAGACAGACAAACACATACACAGGGAAGGGAGGAGAGAGGGAAAAAGAGAGGGGAGAGAGAGGGAGAGAGAGAGAGAGACAGACAGACAGACACGCAGAGAGAGAGCTGTTCTCTTGAGTCTTCTCTGCTGCTTAAGGAGGAGCTCGCCAGCTGGCAGAATATCTCAGACTTAGGACTTTGCTATCGCAACCACTAAATCATCAGCAGCATAATGAAGGCCCTCTTAATACCGAGTATGTCCAAATGCTTGAAGATTATTTTTCTAGGACACAGAGGCCCCGCCCTCCCGCCCATTTCCAGTCACTTCCTCAGGTTTCCCAGAACTGGAGAACTGGAAGCGCCAAGAACTCCAGGTGGATATCTGGACTCAGGAATGCAGAGGAAGGACAGAGGGTGTGCAGCAGGGATAAAGTTCCTTCCCTGGGCAGTGAGAGCGCTTCGGCAAACCGCCCCCTCCCCTGCCGGCTCTCTAGTTCCTCCAAGGAAACATACCCGATTATTTCATTATTTCCTAAACTAATAAACTCAGGAGCGTTTGTGTGTAGGGCTCCTGGAGGCAACGCTTGAACAGGAAGTCTGCTTTCCGTCAAAGGATCATTTGCATAATGCACTGGAGAGAAAGTTCTACCCTAGAAGAAGACCTTGGGAACGTTTCTAAAACATCTATTTTGTGAGTTTTCGGAAGGAATTTTACTTAAGATATCCTCCCCAGGGACAGAGACTCCGAAAGCAGAAAAGAGCAGGCTGGAAGGGCCATGAGCTCAAGTGACTGTGTTTTGGACACTGTGCGCATGTAGAGACCGCAGCACGCTCTATTCTTTGCTATGAGGTTATTTCTTTGCATTCCTGTGAGCTCTCTAACAATCATTTCAGAAAATGCGTTAAAACTCAGGTTATTTATGTTCTCCCTTGTTTTATTTTTATTTATTTATTTCAGACAGGATTTCATAAAGTGAGGCTCGTTATTGGTTTTCTGTGTTAGCCAAAGATGAATCTGAATCAGGAGACCCTCCCTGCTTTGCCTCCCTAGTATTGGAATTACAGGCATGTACCACCATGCCCCGTTCATCTTAGTTTACGCTACACTCATAAAGTGACTTGAGTAGCACTGAAAAATGATTTGTCCAACAATTCCCTCATGCCTCTGATTTTATATATATATGTGTGTGTGTGTGTGTGTGTGTGTGTGTGTGTGTGTGTGTTGCTCAGCTGCCATGTATTTTATACACACACACATATATATGCATACACACACACACACACACACACACACACACATATATATATGTTCAACTCTTAAAAACCTGTCGAAATGAAAGACCAGAAGATGTAGGAAAGATGCCAGGCAAGAGTGTGGTAAGTGGAAGAGGAACTGTCTCCAAGGGATTAGGAGGCCTCTCAACACACACACACACACACACACACACATATATATATGCTTCGGTTTGTTTTGAGACAGTGTCTTCTGTAGCCCAGGATGGCTTTAAATTTGCTGTGTAGCCAAGGATGATCTTTAACTCTGGTTCCTTCTGTCAGTCTCCTAAGGGGCAGGATTGTAGGTGTGCACTACCACACCCCACTAAAGACACTTTACAAAAGTGTTTTGATAATTTGANATATATTATTTTTCTCATTTACCAGTTTATTTTTACACACTCATTTCACAGGGGCCAAGACTGCATTTCATGTTGGCTGCTGAACTTGGTGTTATGTAAAAGTCTTCCACATGTTACTAGTGTTGGCAGAATGAAGGGGTCATGGGGAGCGACCGGGGCTTGGCAATGTGGGACAAGGTTAAAGTCCCTGAAGAGAGACCAGGAGAGGCTGTATAGGTAGGGTTCTATTGCTGTGAGGAGACACCATGACCGTGGCAACTCCTATAAAGGAAAACATTTAACTGGGGCTGGCTTACAGTTTCAGAGGTTTAGTCCACCATCATCATGGCAGGAAGCAGACATGTGCTAGAGAAGGAGTTGAGAATTCTACATCTGGATGGGCAGGCAGCAGGAAGAGAATGCTACACTGGGTGCAGGTTGAACATCTGAACCTCAAAACCTGCCCCCAATGACACACTTCCTCCAAGAAGGTCACACTTCCTAATAGTGCCGTTCCCTATGGGCCTATGGGGGCCTTTTTATTCAGACTACCACAGAGTCCGTTGGTGAAGATTCAGTCTCAGCTGCAGTGGAGACCCCAGCATATTTGAGATACCAGGACTATAATATGATGACTGCCAAGCACAGTGGCCGTGTGGAGTGGAGCCAGTTTGAGCCTCNCAGACAAGCTATGTGTGCTATGACTGACAGAGCCTGAATAAACTGGAGCTTCCCAAGACCTCCAGACACGGGACAGTGAGGAACTGATATTGTTGAAATTTGGGTTTGCTTTGATTTGATTGTGGCTGTGCCCCGGTTCTTACCTCTTGGAGTAGGAAAATATTTAACTTTTAAAATTATTATTACTTTTTTTCTTACTGGAGCTCACGGACTTTGGAATACTAGAGAGATTTTGGTTATTTTAAGAGATTTTGAACTTTTAAAGAGACTAAACTCTGGAAGTGTTTGAAATTTTAAAGACTGGGACTTTTAAAGNTCTTTATGCTTTATGTTGTGATATTAATGTGAGATTTTGAGGATGAACAAGAAACAAAGGCAAGAATTGAAGAGTGATGCGTTTGTGTGTCAAGTTGACAAAGAGTCAATTGTGCTGGCTAGTTTTTGTCAACCTGACACACGCTAGAGTCAATTGCAAAGATGACCTCTTAAGATTGGCCTATAGGCAGGACAGGTAGGCATTCTCTTGATTAATGATTGATGGTGGGGGGCCTGGGCCACTGTAGATGGTGCCTCCCTCAGGCTGGTGGGCTTAGTTACGTAAGAAAGCAGGCTGAACAAGCCATAAAGAGCAAGCCAGTAAGCAGCACTCCTCCATGGCCTCTGCTTCAGCTCCTGCCTCCAGGGTCCTGCCTGGAGCCTACCCTGACTTCTCTTAGTGATAGAGGGTATCCTGGGATGTAAGAAGAAACAAACCCTTTCCTCCCCGAGTTATTTTTGGTCATAGTATTTCATCAGAGCAATAAAAACCCCAACGGTCCACAAACACAGCTTTTGCTGGCTCAATAATAATGAGTCAGTATATTTTTATGTAATTATTATTTCATCTTATCTTTAACTGTATTCTTACTGTTGCAAATAAAGTAACTCTATATTCTGAAATTTTGCTACCAAACTATATAGTATCTAGATTAAATTCTGAGATATAAACCTGGGGCTTAGGGAAGTCATTTGGGATAAAGCTTTTGAAATGTAGACTTCAGAATGAGGAGCATTAAATAAATACAACCTAGTATAAAGATATTTTCCTTGGGGGCTGGAGAAATGGCTCAGGCATTAAGAATGCTTGGGGCTCTTGCAGAGGACCTGAATTCAGATCTCAGCACCCATTTCAGGTGGTTCATAACTGCCTATAACCCCAGCTCCAGCGGCTCTGATGCCCTCTTCTGGCCTCTGCAGCACCCAAAAGAACATACCTAAATACATACAGATACATACAGAGACACATGTGTAAATTTAAAAGAATCATTAAATTAGTTTAAAAAGAATTTCCTTGAGTGCTTTAGAGAGCCATTATAGTGCAGTAGGAAGGGGAGGGTCAGCACGGAATCAGGCAGTACTTGGCAGCTGTGCAGTAGGAAGGGGCGGGTCAGCATGGAATCAGGCAGTCCTTGGCAGCTGTGCAGTAGGAAGGGGAGGGTCAGCATGGAATCAGGCAGTCCTTGGCAGCTGTGCAGTAGGAAGGGGAGGGTCAGCATGGAATCAGGCAGTACTTGGCAGCTGTGCAGTAGGAAGGGGCGGGTCAGCATGGAATCAGGCAGTACTTGGCAGCTGTGAAACTTTGGAGAGTTGGCTCAATCTATTAGAACTTAATTTTTCTTATTAAAAATTCAGGAATAATATTCTTTCTTTTCTTTCTTTCTTTTTTCTTTTTCTTTCTTTTTTTTTTTTTTTGAGACATGGTTTCTCTGTGTAACAGCTCTGGCTCTCCCAGAACTCAGTTTGTAGACCAGGCTGGCCTTGAACTCACAGAGATCCACCTGCCTCTGCCTCCTGAGTGCTGGGATTAAACACATGCACCCGCCACTGCCAGGCAGGAATAATATTTTTTTCTTCAAATTTTTTGAGAATTATAATAGTGCTTATCATAGATTAGATACACACAGACACAGACCTACACACAGAGACACATATAGGTAGATGGACAGACAGACAGACATGAAAATAAACGAATTGAGGAAAACTGTAAATAATAAAATGTGGATCTAAGTTAAAAGGAGGTCCCTGAANGTTTGCAATAGGCTCATGTTTCCCAATGTAAAATAAAATGGTCTCAGTGTTTCTTTATTAAAGTTATTCTGACTCCTGAACAATGATCCTATTAAAATATGTCCCAGAGTTTGAATGTGTAAACCAAGAAAAAGTGTTTATATAACAGCTGGCCTGACAAAACTCCAACCTTTCCCAGCACTGCCAATGAAGTGGCACAAAACCAGCCTGTTTGTTTTCTGGCATGGCACATAAATTTTGTCCACCAAAGTCCCAAGGCTTTGCTCAGAGTAGGGCTGTCACTAGTGGTCACCACAGAACAGATGCTGGGAAGGGTCTTAGAAGAGCCACCGACAGGACTTTATAAAGAGCACATTGTAAGCAGAGTTCACATCACTGTTAGGTCTGCTTAGTCCCTTTTTGGGGCTGACTTTGAACTCCTGGTCCTCCTGCCTCACACTCCCTGTGCTGGGATCACAGGGCTGCATCACAAAGCTGGGCAGATCACCCTTTCTTTCATTTCTGTTGCAGCTTCTCCACGGCAGACCCTTCCCACCTCATTAAATTATGTATATGGTTGTTTTGCCTACATGTATGTGCACCATATGTGTGCCTGGTGTCTGAGGAGGTGAGAAGAACGAGTCAGATCCCCTGGAACTGGAGTTGAGAGTTGCCTAATGGATGCTGGGAATCAAGCCCTGGTCCTCTGCAAGAGCATCCAGTGCTCTTAACCTCTNGGCCACCTCTCCATCCCCCACAGATTCTCGATAAGTTCCACAGTCTATTTTGCTTGGCTAGCAGGAGCTCTTGCTTCCCACATCTCTAATAATTCATCTTATTCTTTGTTTCCAAAATAATCTTGCTAAATCTCACTTCTGCCCACGTTACTCTCCCGATCCAAATGTTTTGGGGAGCTTTCTGGTGCCATTCAAATTAAGTGCAAACCCAGGACACTGGTACTGTGCTTTTAGCACGAATGTGTTCTAATAAAACTTCCCTGTCTTATGTTCCTTCGCCTGTAACATGTGCCTTGGGATCCAGTCAAGTTGGCACCACTGATTCCTAACTACGTTCAGTTTTCTTCCTTNGGCCATGATTCTCCATTAGAGTGCCCAGCCTTAGCATATACTTCCTAGTTTAATTGTCTCTTTTGTATTATTTTTCTAAATTTCCACACTATTTTCATTCCTGTAACACTTTACNTATAGTGATGTTTTCTAATTTTTTTTCTTTCTTTTTTGAAACAGAGTTTCATTATGTGGCTCTGGCTGTCCTGGAACTCGCTATGTAGACCAGGCTGGTCTCAAACTCACAGATACCTGCCTGCCTTTGCCTCCTGAGTGCTGAGGTTAAGGGTGTTTGCCACGTCACCCAGGTTTATAGTGATGTTTTCTAACAGTATATTGGTTATAATTTTTGCTACATTTTACGTTCTATGAGAACAGAGTATATTCGATATATTACTACTATCCGTACCTTACACACAAGTTGTCTAATAAAATGTTTGATAAACACAGGTCAACTTCTCAACATATAAAATTATAAAATTGTGGGGCTAGATATGTCACTCACTTGGTAATGTGCTTCCTAGTACACATGAAGCCCTGGGTTTGATTCCCCGGTGAGGCATAAATAGGGCATGATGGCACATGCCTGTAATCTCAGTATTTGGGAAGTGGAGGATCAGAAGTCTAAGGTAATCCTCATAAGTGTATCAAGTGGCCATCCTGAGCTACATGAAAGCTTGTCACACACACACACACACACACACACACACACACACACACACACACACACCTGTATTTATATAGCATAAAACTCCTGTTTTTTTCTCTCTCTGTCTACCTTGCCCCCACCCTGTGTGTGTGTGTGTGTGTGTGTGTGTGTAACTTTAGTGCTTAACATGAGCTTAGAGATAATATAGCCACACATTTCATTTTATAGATGTAAGAACTAAAGTTAATAAATGCCAAGTGGCTCACTCACCCCCTCTGCCTGGTAAGGTACCTACCAGTTCCGTTAGTCCCACATCTTGGCTCTCCACTGCCGTTCTCTGTACACCTCAGCCCAGCACCTGTTTTCTAGACTGAACTGAGTCATTATCCTTGTCAGCAATGTCCCTGAACTTGGCACCAACAATGGTGTTAAGGACATAGAGTTCTTTCCCGCCTCACAAGGAAAACCTAGGAGAAGGCTGGAGCTGCCCACCCAGCTTACCAGTCGAAAGAGGCAGATGCCGTTTCTGGTGATGTTGTAATGGGTCAGAACTTCAGAACTGTTGCTGATTCCAAATGATATGTCTTGGAACTGTTGTGCCATGCTGCGGAATATGGGTACTATCGGTATTTCTAAATCCTAAAAACAAAACAAAAAGAAACAAACAACAACAGGAGAGAGAGAGAGAGAGAGAGAGAGAGAGAGAGAGAGAGAGAAACCCACAGGTCATTTTTGAGAGAAAA
>LZPO01097129.1:93176-118743 GCA_001675575.1 Neotoma lepida
TCTGGACCTGGGGATTTTCATCGTTCTCCTCTTTCAACCCTAGATGTTGAGTTTGGGGGTGCCGATCCAGGTCAGTCTGATGTAGTGAAATGGCCGCGGGTTATTAGTGCTCTGGGAATTTTACAGCTGGCTCCAGGGGAACCTTCACCTTCTGTGATAAATGGCTCAAAGTGGCAGGGCTTTGGAACATTTCCAACCAGAAGAATGACAGGTTAGCTCACTTAAATAATAAAAATATAGAAGTACTCTATGCCTCTTATTGACTTAAGAAGGAGGCTACAAATATATCTGTGAGTTGATCCAGTGTCTCTCAACTTAGACTGTTGATGGCGGAGGTGAACACAGAAATCAATTATTTAAATATGAAACAGAGAGTGGTGAAACATGGAAAAATTCATAGGCTGTTGTGAGAGAGACAAACACTTGAGGCAATGTAGAGTTTGATAAAGGATGTCTGCCTGCAAGGAAGTACAAGTAGAGTCCTGGGTGAATACGATTATCCAGACATCAAAATGTGTGAAGGACACATATTGCCTTTATATGCCAAGACAAAATGTTATAACTGACAAAACCAACTTAAAAGAAGGCAGGATTCATTTTGGTTCTCGGTTTGGGAGTACAGTNGATCATGGCGAGGAAGGCATGTCGGTAGGAGCGCGAGACAGCTTGTTGAATTACACCTGCAGTCGGGAAGCAGAGACGGTGTTCAGCTTGCTTTCCCCATTTAATTCAGTCCAGGATCCCAGCATGGAGTGATGCTGCCCATGGGTAGGGTGAGTCTTCCCACCTCAATAGACCTGGTCTAGCTCACAGACATGTGAGGCCTTTCCCCTGGGTAGTTCTAGACTCTGTCAAGCTGACAGTCAATTTTAACAAGACATCTCATGGGAAGAATTAAAATCCAGACATGAAAATAGAATGTGAATGAGAATAGAATGCGGACATTAGTCACTGAGAATTATGGAAAGGAAGAGAATGATAGATGTTGAGCCATCTTGCAATAGGCCTTTATGGAATAGACTAAACTAGCATAGAGGTTTGTACTTCATTCAGTAGATGTTGAGAGCCCATGGAAGAGTCCCAAGCAGGAGTCAGAGNTTGATCTGGCCCACAAATCAAGTCTAAGATGAGAGTTCTACAGGTAGTGGGGGTGTACACCTCAATCTCAGATGAAGGCCCCCTAAGAAAATATTATACAATAAATGAAATTCAGAATGTTCACTCTCTGTATACTAGCATGCACTGACCACTATATTCTAACAACCTATTGGCAAGGATCTATATATCCCCTGTACCGTGGATTTTACCCAGGCCCCCCACCCGTAAGATGACTCAAGATGTGAGCCTTCTGGTACCATGTTTGTTTGAAGGAATAAAAGGGGGAAATGAGGTTCTCAGTCACACGTACAGTTATTTTATTCTTTTCCTTTTGTCTTGTTTACAGTATCTCCCCCCAAAAAAGAGCCCCTACTGGCAGGGAAGGTGATGAGGGGGATTCATTGATCCAGAAGAACCCAGTGGCAAGGATGGATTTCTGAACAGAAGGCAAAGGAGCCATTAATGATATAGCTTGCCCATTTTCTGGCCTTCAGTACTCACATTGGAAGAAAGGAGAGTGATGCTAAATGAAACAGATAACTTTGGAACTCTGGCCCTGCTGAGGGGGAGAAAGTTTGAGGGAACATGCTGAGTTAAAGCCTGAGTTTTAAGTCTCATGTACAGAGAATACCTTAAGAGATGGGGTATGACAAGACACATCAGTGAGGAGACTGTGTGTGTGTGTGTGTGTGTGTGTGTGTGTGTGTATGTGGTAGAGAATGGATCCAGCTGTGAACAGGGAGGGGAGAGGAAGAACATGATGGACATGGCTGGAAGGGTTCTTCTGGTGGGGAAGGTAGTCGAGGGAGGGACAGATGTACTCATTCTGTCCAATCCTTCTTAATGGCCAGGTTCCATTCCCAGGTGAGGTGGTCCTGCTTGTCATCATCAGTGAAGAAGGACTTGTTGTGGTAAGTGCCTCGGGCCAGCATGCCCTTGGGAGCCTCCTCTACTGGAGTGAGGAATTCATACTCCTCTGGTCGGGGGCCATAGCTGCCAACCATGAATGTCGCTTTGTCCACTAGGAGGAAAGAAAGGTCCATTAGCATTAAGACTCTGGTAGAGGAAAAGCGTACTAAAAACGGGAGAGCCTGGAGTGCAGCTTACATGGCGGAAGCCCAAAGCAATGGTGCCCAAGCCTGGCCAAATATCAGTTTTCCCTGGGGCATTTTTTTTTCTTCATTTTTTTTTTCCTACTAAGCCAGGTGTGCATGATTCCATTTCCGGCCCCAAGGAACCTGGGGCAAAAACTTAAGAGCAGGTTTGGCTGCATGCACAGGAGATCTTGTCTCAAGGACCAAATAATCCCCTGAGGCAGCTNTATTAGAGCATTTTANAAACCAAAATTCCTTTAAAAAATGCGATTTACACTGCCATCCCCCATAANGGGGACCAAGGTTCAGTAACCTGTGGATGCCAAAAGTAAGTCTTTAAAAAAAGTATCAGAGTCGATTCTGATTATTAAGCCAGAGTATTAGTGACTTAAATCAGTGGGGCTGAAGCCTCTTTACAGAGGTATAGCAGATTGCTCCATTGAAAATGGACACAGACAGGCCTCAGTTTCCCTCGTAGCTGTCCCAAAGCTGCAGCCCTTGGGTCCTTCTTTATTTCTCTATATAATAGACTTCAAGGACCCCTTGTCTAAAATCATTCTAAGAAGATCTTAGTTGGAGGGGGTCACTGTAACATTTAATGATCACAATAGGTAGAATTTAGGAATTCAAATGTTAGATGGGAGGGGAAATCAACAAGTTGATCAAAAGTTTAGAAGTGGGGAATTGGAACAAGTGGTGAAAACAGTCAACCGACCTTACTTTTGAGAGGACTGCTGGGGTGTGGGTTCAGAACACCCGGGGTTGAGAAGTTTAAATGGCAGTGGGTAGCTGAGAGGTAGGGTGCAGCTGGCCTGTTAACTACTGCACAGTCCAGAAGCACAGCTGTGCACATGCTACGGGCTGCTTGCTGAAGNGAGTCAACACAGCCTCTGGGCTCAAAGGAAATAGGAAATTGACCCGGGTTTTCATGAGACCAAGGATTAGCAAGGCCAATCAGTGTTTCTCNGGTNCAAAATNGTCTCTGGAATTTGATAGACTNATTTTTCTGTCCTGAAATCACATCAAATAATAATGTTTCCTGGCTCCTTTGTTGATTTGGAGGACTGGGATGTGTTATCTTGTGCCCAGGCCTGGTGCAGAAAGTAAGATAGGTCAGGAAGGAGTGTGGAAGTGTCTGGGTTANGTTCCTGCCCCCNTATNTCCAGAAGGACAGCAGAAGGACTGTGTGGTTCTATATTTCAATTATACTGCTTTTTCTCAGCCNTAGAAAGAAATGTTTTCCCATTTCTTTGTTAAGAGATCAAACNCTGGCTCTCTGTCCCTCCTCCCCATGGTACCCCTGATGCTCATCCCAACATACTTCCTCTCTGCCTGTCCTCCCCATGGTACCCCTGATACCCCCACCAATGCACTGCCTCTCTGCCTCTCTTCCCCATGNTACCCCTGATACCCCCACTAATACACTGCCTCTCTGCCTCTCTTCCCCATGGTACCCCTGAGGCTCACTCCAATACACTGCCCCTCTGTCCCTCCTCCCCATGGTACCCCCGAGGCTTGCTCCAACACACTGCCACTCTTCTCCTCTTCCCCATGGTGCTTCTNATGCTCACCCCAACACACTGCCTCTCTGTCCCTCCTCTCTATGGAACCCCTGAAGCTCACCCCAACACACAGTCCTTGGGCAGGTCTTTCTTGTCTTTTTGTCATGGTTTTACACTGCAGACTGCTTGTGCTTTTGAATATTTGGTGTGTGTATGAGTGTGTGTGTGTGTGTATGAGTGTGTGTGGGGGGGTGTAGGGTGGAGGTTGACTTCAGGTGTTCTTCCCAGGTAATATCTGCCTTGTTTTTTTTGAGACGGGGCCTTCTCACTGGTCTGGAACTCACCAATTAATCTATGTTGGCCATCCAGTGAGGCCCAGGGATCCCCCAGTCTCTGCCTTTCCAGGAGGGGATTANAAATGNATGTCACCATATTGGCTTGCTTCTGGGGGTTCTGGGGCCTCAAACTTGGGTCTTCATATAAACACTTTACTGACTGGGTAATTTCTTCCATTTCTTCACTTCTGATGACCTTTGCTTCAATTTGTCTTGGTTACTCCCCTCATGTATGAATGAGTAACAGACTTGAATTCCAGATTCTGAATGTTGGAGGCCAGCGGTTTGCCTTCTCCGAACCTGNCATCTTGAATGCTGGTCTCAATGTCTAGGTCTGATGTACCTGTGTATGTTTTCCTAGAGTGGANTTGCCATCTGCTGATACCTTTCACCCAACTCTGGTAAGCTTATAACCAAAGGTTGTTCAAAGCCTGGGACAGAAGTATCAGTGAGAAGTTTGGGATACTCTCTCACCTTTCATTCCAGTCCGATACGTGTGCTGAACATACTTCAGGCCGGACACAATATCCTTGTTCACCTGTAGGTGAGAAGCCCCCAAGTAATTCAGATTAAAGACTCTTTCAGTGTTTTTTTTTTTAAATCTTTCTTCCCCATCCCGTCTAGCTAAACAGATAGAGTGCTTCTGTAATAATTTAGTGTGTTACTCTCAGAAATTGGAGCGACCCAAACACAAGACTTAATGTTGCCAATGCAGTTTTAATCACTGTAATATTTCTCAATTTAGTTGCTTTTGGTATTCACCATTTTCTTCACCATTTTCTCCTTCCTTAGTGGCCTGGACAATAATTTCTAGCTCTCTCTTCTTAATACTACTAGCAAAAACACTGGCTCTGTCTCAGAGAAGGTTAGAAAAATACCAATGGAAAATTTTATGTAAGTCTGTGGACACCATATCCCCAGAAATGATCCACCTCGCCTATGAAAAACAAACAGCAGGGGGAAGAGGGGTAATGGAAAGTCAGGCCTGGGAGAGCGCTGTGTAAGTGAGACTGGAATCCAGAGCTGGGGTTATGGTCGCACCAAAACACCCATCCCCATAAATAATGGANGAAGCCCGCTGGTACCCAGCAAAGCAAGCCCTTTCAGGGTCTCACCACTGGACATCATCTAAGATACTGCTGTTTCCCCTNGATTCTCCATGAAAATCCACTGGGATGGGATGGAGTTGTAGGCAGCCTNGCATTTTGTTTTCCATGACTCATTGTACCTGGGCCTGAACTGGGCTGTCTGTGAATTTTTCACCATGGTCATGTCTATATAAACAAGTTAAAGAGGACATTGAGTCATGAACTGAAGGGCTTGGGGAACTTTCAACAGCAGAAAAATTAAAGCACCTATGATAATTTTCCTTGTAATGAATTTGTCTGTCTGTACATATGGTACTATAGTTAAAACCAAATACCAGGGCTGTCCTTCACTCTCCTGAGGTGAAATGGACAGTGAATGTTGTCATCTTAGACTCTAAGCTGTCTAGGTGAGCACGTGTGGTNAAGCAACCAAGAGCAGCTAGAATTTATTGGAGAGACTGTGATAAAGTAAAGCCCACATTTCCTCCTCATTCTCACATCTAGCTCATAGGAATGAGAGAAATGAATGTGTCTTTATACAGTCTTCAGCCTGCCCCTTGGGCCCAGTGGCCTACATATTCAGTTCAGGTGGGAAGAAACCAAACAGTAAGAAAGGCAGTCCTGCAGTAACNAGAATTTCAAAATAAGAAATCTGCTGTGTGAGCNGTGCTCCACAGAGAAACCACCTCATAGAAACATATTGAGGGCAGAAAAAAGATGAGTATTTATATAATATCCTCTTCTGCCCATGTCCCCTTTACCCTGGATCTCCCAACTTCCAAAGCAAGAAGTTTCGGTGACGAGAATGAAACTGGAGGCTCTGGAAGTCAGGGATACTTCATGTCCCTAACGGGCAGAGTATGCNAGTGGGGACTCAAAGAATCACCCTAGGTCAGGGCTCTAGGGTGTTGCCAACTTCAGGATAAGAAAAAGAACACAAGAGAAACAGAATGCTGGAAGGTTGTAGGTAACTGGTATTATAAATGCGATTTCTTTGAACATCTGCCAAGAAATGTCAGTAAAGATTTAAATTGCTTTTTAATTATTCTTTACTGTGATCTGGGTTCCTTCTAACTGTAGCTCCAAGCTGGGACAAGCTACAGGCTGATTCACCTTTACTTGAGTTACAGATAGAGTGGTCTTAATCTTGATGGAGACTGGGGTAAGCCTCAGAAGTGGATTGGACTTGAAAGTCCCTCTGTGCCTCGATACACAATGCTGACAGCTCTAGACCCACCTATATTCATTGGCCTCCCTTATCTTCTTAGTCAGTCAAAAGCCTACTGGTTGGATTTCATTTGTAAACCCAAGTTTTCTAAACTGGCAGCACAGTAGNAAAAGTGGTTAAACACTGGACGGATGGGAAGCTGTTCTATGTGTTTTAGGTACGAGGCTTCACCAACAGCCCAGATGCTCTGGCAATGAACAGTATGACAGGAAGCAATGCCATCCACAGTTCAAGCGATGGTTGTGTAGGTGTCAACAAATATTTATAGGATGAAAAGACTTTAGGCATTTTAGCATGTGGTAGAGAGTGGTTGTCTAACCACCTTGAATCATATCCTGCACCTAGGAGAAAGGTGAGCCCAGTGTGCAAACAGAGGGAGCAGATGGCGTCTCCCCTGGTGGAGCCCTGGAGAACATGACTGAATGGGGATGAATGGCGGCCAAAGCAAACAAACCCTGAAATGCAAAGCAGTGCGTCTCTCACTTCTTTGCTTTCAAAGTCAAGGTTATTTTTCTGGGAACTTAGTTACTCACTGGGATGTACGTCTATTCATGAGCTGTGAGCTTACTTCTTGTTTAGTTTTGCTTTATTATCTGCTCACCTGCTTTACAAAGTCACTGAAATTCCTAGTCACTCTGAAAAGACCATGGTTCCTGGATCTGAACGATATTTGAGCAGTTAGAGTATCCTGTTTTCCTTTTCATTGAACTATTTATTTATAGGACGTATCCATAAAGATCTACCATTTACAAAGCTGTGTGAAATGGTGGAAGGAAGGGGCACACAATTTTAGCTTGCTTCTGGTTGCTTAGGTTGTGTAAGGAGGAAATGGCACAATACACAGTAGTGTGTGCCTCGTGGATGTAAGTGTCAGGTGTTCTGAGAGAGTGTGGTGATGGATGCAGAGGCTGATATGTCCTGGCTGGGGAAGGGTGGGAAGCAAGGGTGGATCTCCACAGAAAAAACTCAGAGGTGGGGACAGGTTATTTCAGACCCAAGCTGGGAATTGAGGACAGCAACAACCGCCACCAAAAACAATAGTGAGAACAACAGAATACCAGCGCAATAATGCAAGAAATGCATTGTGGGAAAGTTAAGAGCACATGTGGGAGATACTTACTTTGAAGTTAATTTTGACCCTATATTCAATACCTTCCTTTAGAACAAATATTTCCTTTTTGAGGGCTTCGAGGTCACCTATAGAAGAGGATGTAGAAAGTTAATATCCTCAGCAGCTGCTACATAAAGAATGAAAGCCAAGGTTCAGAGCCTTCTACTAGGCCCATCTGGGTTGCATGATTCCTAAGGATCTTAATTCAGATAGCATGTGAGANTAATGTTCACACACACACACGTATACACAAATGCATATCTATACTGCCTAGAATCTTATAGTTCAGTTATTAGAAAAACATAGTAACATGGTAAAGGGTTTTCCGACAAGTTTGATGTCAATGCCAAAAACACACAAACTTTATAATTAGTTGTGAGAATAAATCCCTTTTGTCCCATAACTTCCAATTAGTTCTGATGAAGGTAAATATTTTTTATTATTGTCAGTAACAAAAAAGTGTCAATTAACCGACTGCCCTAAAGAAAAGTGAGCTAATATTCTTTCTATTGAAAATTTCATGCACATCCATAGTCAGATAAAGATATGATGGTTTTTTCTCAAAGAAATATGGGAAAATACATGTAAGAGCACCAGCTCTTGGCTTTCATAAGATTGATAAGCTTTCAATAGGCTTTCCCTCATATAATTGATATCATTAATATCATTATTATTACCAATTGCCAATTGGTAATATGTGGTATATTCTAGTTTTAAAAACTGCTTTTCATTTTTATAATTATTTAAATANGTTCTCTCTTTGAACTTATTGGACTTGCATTTGCAATGTCATATCATACTATTTTGCTTGAGGAAGATCGTTTAAAATGAATCGCTTGAGGGTTCATAATCCTGAGAGCTGCCTTTAAATCCTGGGCCCTGCTTAGGGAGGTTATGAGACTTTATTCTTTCCTCCATACACTTCTGTATAGTTCAGTTGTGTGTGTACGGATGTGTGTGTACATATATATGTATGTGTATGTACGTGTGTGTCTGTGTCTGTGTGTGCCTATGTATGTATGTGTGTTTGTGTGTGTGCATATGTGTATGTGTATGTATGTGGTCTCTGTCTGTGTGCCTATGTATGTATGTGTGTGCATATGTATGTGTATGTGTGTCTGGGTGTGTTTGCATACATGTGTCTGTGTGTATGTACATGTGTGTGTTGCACACAGCTTTGGGTAAGTATTATACTTCACAAACATTATTTGTGTGTGTGTGTGTGCATGTGTGTTTATATGTGTATGTACATGTGTGTGTTTCACACAGCTTTGGGTAAGTATTTTTCTTCACAAACACTATTACATGGCTTCATCTCAGCAGCTTCCCTAGGACAGAAGACCAAGCTTTCACGCAGTGTCCTCACTCTCTTCTGGACATGTCCTCAGCACTGTCAGACCTACTTTTGCAAACTGGCAGTTGTACCTGGCCACACAACAGGGGCCTGAGTCTGGATGAGAGAGAGCCTGCTTTTGTCCTGGAGAGATGCTGTAACATGGGGCCTTGAGAGTGTGTGTGCGCGCGCGTGTGTGTGTGTGTGTGTGTGTGTGTGTGTGTGGTGTCTGCTCTGCTGATTTCGGTTGAACAGGAAGCCTATCTTCTCAGGCCCTGATTTCCTCCCTCTGACAGAAAAGTCCATATAAGGTAAAGTGCACATGCCCTGTGAGAGGGAAGTTCCTGCCTCTAAACTTACAGCCTAGAGCTGTGTTTTCCTCCGCTTCAGTGAAGTTTGAATTTGGTAGCAGATTTCCCCTCCAGATCTACCTTTGATGCCCCTGGTTTGGCTTCATGACCCTTTTCTCACCCCCAGCAGGCGCCTATTTTCCCATGAAGCCCACCTTCCCAGTCTGTGAGCATCTCCTCTAGACCTGCCTAAGGAAGGTACTTGGCTGTTAGTCACAAAAGATGAAATAAACACTGTGGTTGTTTGTTTGTTTGTTTGTTTTTGTAGGAGAAATTGTTTATGGCACGGAGCTTTGAGCTTTGAGTGTGTTGAGCAGGGGAGTATCTCTTGGTACTCAGGAGGTCTTGGGGTGCTCCTCCCCTTCGGCTAAGGCCATAGCTAGGAGAGGATTAGAGCTTTTGCTGGTGTTCAGACCATATAAATAGTGTAAGTCTAGAAGTGCACAGTGTGTGTCAGAATTTCCGTCTGCAGTCTTTCCTCCAAGAACAGCTGTTTCTTCTTCCATGGGGAAACACAGATCTGAAGTAAATATCATGCAAGCAAACATATCAAAAGTGAATAAATGGAGGCTGGGGAGATAGCTCAGCCAGTGAAGTGCTTGCCATGCAGGCGTGAGGACCTGAGTTTGACCTCCTGAACCCATGTTAAAAACTTTTCAGAAATAAATAATCTCTCCAGATAAAGAAAGCTGGGCATTGTAGCTCTGGAGAGACGGAGACAGGTAGATCCCTTCCCTGGGGCTCACTGGCCAAACAGACTAGCCCAAGTGAGAGATTGTGAGGACTGACACCTGAGGTTGACTTCCGGCCTCTACAAGCATGCACACACATGCATGCACACACAAGCATATACATACAAGCATGTATACACATGCATGCACACACAGGCATGTACACACATGCATGCACACACATGCATGTACACATGCATGCATACACATGAATGCACACATATGCCTGCACACACAAAAGGTGTACAACTCTCGACTGTTGCATTATATTGAGTCTGGAGCTGGATTTTTCATTAAATGTGGCAAGCAGTGGACACTCAGAGTGCAAACCGTTTGTAGACTGATCCCAGCATATACATTTCCAAGGACCACCTTAATGATTTTTTCCAGCAGGGATTGAGGACAAAGACCAAGTTTTCCCTGTGATGTCTTAGACCCCTCCGAACAGTAGAGATGTGTTCACTTACCAGTAAGGTCCATGGTGATTGGTCCCGGTGCACTGTCACAAACGAGGCTAAGCCGGGTGACAGTCACATTGGGGACTGATGGGTCTGCAGGGTTAAAGAGAAAAGGTAAGTACAGGGAAAGATCATGTGTAGGGTGTGTGTGTGTGTGTGTGTGTGTGTGTGTGTGTGTGTGTTTCAAGTTGTGGATGAGAGAAGAGAATATAAAGAGAAAATGACTTCTCTATGTGGAGTAGCATTACAAACAAAATGGCAGATTCAACTATGCTTGGTATCGAGCCCTATAGAAATGGCAGAATTGTGATTTTCTAATTCAGGAATTTTTACTTTTATGTCAAGTTGACAGGAACTAGAGTCATTTTGGAAGAGTGACCCTTACTTGAGTAAGTGCCGCCACCAGACTGGCATATGGGCAAGCCAGTGGTGTATTTTCTTGATTGATGATTGTTGTGGGAGGGTCTAGGTCATTATGGACAGTGTTTCCCCTGGACTGGTGGTCCTGGGTGCTATAAGAAAGCAAGCTGAGGCTGGTGGCGGTGGTGGCACACACCTTTAATCCCAGCACCTGGGAGGCAGAGGCAGGCAGATCTCTGTGAGTTCAATGGAGGTCAGCCTGGTCTACAGAGTGAGTTCCAGGACAGCCAGGGCTACACAGTGAAACCCTGGCTAAAAAAAAAAGAAAAAGAAAAAGGAAAAGAGAGAAAAAAGAAAGCAGGCTGAGCAAACCATGGAGAACAAACCAGTAAGCGGCATCCCTCCATGGCTTCTGCATCAGCTTCTGCCTCCAGGTTCTCACCCTGAGTTCCTGGCCTGACTTCCTTCAGTGATGGACTGTGATTGTGGAAGCATAAGCCAAATAAATAACCCTTTTCTCTCAAGTTGCTAACTAAGACACAGACTCATCTTAATTATAAGTCTCAAATATTGAGACATTGTCTATTCAAGCCTTGTCACTGTGTCTTGTTCTGGCTGTGTGTGTGTGTGTGTGTGTGTGTGTGTGTGTGTGATACAGAGACACACACACACACAAACACACACAGACAGAGATAGGGAGAAAGAGGAATAGTTAAGAAACATAAAAGAAAGAGAAAAACCTTAGGGGCTGATGGAGACCAGAATACAATGTAGTTGTGGTCTGAAATTCTAAGTGCTCCTTGTGGGTAATTTTTGTCTGTCTCACCTCTGACTCTTATTCAGTCTCCAAAGAAGACTTAATTATACAGCCCACAACCTTAGTTAGGCAGCATGTATAAATAGTGTCTCCCCCACCCACCCATGTAGCCCTTTGCTCTGACTGTGGGTGACAGCAATGTGTGTCTCACTGGAGGCCTTCCCCTGACCCCTCCCATGCACACATACCTGCTATCACAGGAATGTCTCCCAGCAGTGTTTTCTTGTACTTGATTAGACTCTCATCGTCTTTATCCATCTCCTGCAGCTCCTTCAGGGACTTCTGAGGGGGTGGCTTGTAATTGAGCTTGCTGTCCAGGTCGTCATCTCCCTCCTCCAGCTGTGGCTGTGCGTCCTTCTCAGTCATCTTGACTTCTCTTTATTTCAGAGAAAGGATGATGGTCCGTTAGCCAGTTGGGGAGCTATTGNTGCCACCCTTGCCTTAGGGAGATCTGTACTCTTCAATGATCTTCAAATTGTTCCTCAACACATTTCATGAAATATATAATCTTTCCAGTCATTTCTCTGACTTGCCTTAATTTTTCTTTTTAGAAATAAAACTATAGCAATAAATAACTCACTTGTGAATAATACACTATAGTGAAGAAACATAACAAACAGTCCCAATGACCAGTAATTTCAGCTTTCTTTGCTCCACTGCTGTTCCCTGTATACAGTCTGAGTTATGGTGACTTATAGATACAGGTAGAGCATCTNTGGTCACATGGTTGGTTTCTTCTCATGAACTTAGTCTTTCCTTGAATACCTGTAAGACCTCAAAGGTGACACCCAGAGAAACACAGACCTCTGGGANATATGAATGGGTCCCATCACACACTGCTTATCATGGCTTGAGGGCAGACACCGGGTCATAGGTTTTCCTTGAGTTACCATCCCTACCCCTTAACACTTGTGTAGCTCTGCATTTTATAATTTTCGTCAGTTGATTCATTCCACTCTCTTTGCTGTGTTCTTTTGGCATGCCATCAAATAGCAAAGGACTCAAAGTCCTCTAGGCAAAATCATAGGTGCAAATTTGTTATTAGGGGTCCTCCATCAACCTTCCCTTTTCTTGGAGTCCTTGCTGTATTTTCTTATACTTCTAGGGACCTTATCTCTCTATACACTGCAGGTTAGCTATGAGTGTGGCCCAATAGAAAATCATAAACTTATTTAAAAGATTATGAGATTTTTTTTTCAAAAAATATTTTCAACTTGATGGCATGATTCTTGAGCATGAAGTGTATATATGACAATATTGTATAATAGTGTNATCTACAAGGTCTCCTCTGGGTGGACCATGGAACATTCCTTCTCTAATCATCATCTACCTTAACTTGACATGTGTAGACAAAATTGTGGAGGAAATCTAGTAAAATTATCCTCATGTGAGTGTTGATNAGCATCTGTGGATACTAGATTTTCAGAGCCCAAAAGTTAAAAGGTAAAATAGTNCAGTTCTCACTGAATCGTTGGGGAAATTGAGAACTGATGGTTAAGAGGTTCCTGGTCACACAGCGGTGAACTTGATAGTGTATGGTTGGAGGCAATGAAAGGTGCTGCCTGGGCAAAGATGTCAAAGTTCTGATNTCTTTTTGCCCGTAGGCAAAGCCTTCATTTCTCATAGTCGCAAACCTAGAAGACATTATCTATCACACCTCATCCACAGTGACTCTTTGGACCTCTGGGAATTCTCTGGGAATGAGAAAATTTATGGCCCAATTTGATTGTAGTTTTGTGTTTCAATGTTACTAATACAATAAGAAGAAAAATAATTTGGAAATGGAGACTAACAAAAGAAAATTTAATGGAATAAAAGAAAGAGAAATGGGGGGGTATGGAGAAGGGATGAAGGAAAGGCTGAAATGGAGGAAGGGAGAGAAAGAAACAAGGGTCCTCTTCATTCATCTCGAAGCAAAACATCAGGCCAAACACCAAAGCCCCNAGTAGCTCTGAAAGCCACATTGCAATGCCCAGGTCCATTTCCTACATAGAAAGGAAGCACGTAGGCCTGTTGNTATGATAACCCATGTCTCACTTGAACCTCAGGCATCACTCAAAGCCAAGACTCCAGAGATCGGCAGGGAAAGCATAATGACTAATCCAGCTCACATTCCAAACAACATTCAGAGAAAAAAATAGAGTGAAATGGTAGGAAAAATAAAGAAGGATGCAGTGGGTGGATCTTGTAATCTGGNGGGCAATTTAAGGACAAGCTTCAAGGGCAGATGAAGAGCAAGCCGGATAAGACAAATCAGAAGAGGCAGATCCTTATCTCGAGGCTATAAGAGCTTAACAAATGAGCATGGTGGAGAGTCTACAACCCACTGGACAGAGCAGCAGGCTGCTGACACAGACCAGGGTGGCCCAGTTCACAGGAAAGAACTGTTCTAACAGTTTCCCATCGAAAGCCTGACTGTTAGATGGTGACATTTCACCCGTTCGTCAGTTAAGATGATCTCTTTAGCTTGCAAGAGCTGTAATTCTTCAGGGTTAGATTCCAGTTCTTGAAAAGAGGAAAAGAAAGAGGGAAGGAGAGGGAGAGAGGGAGAGAAGGGGAGGGAGAGAGGAAGAGGGAGGGGCTGCCATAAAACTTGNAAACTTCTAACTACGCGACCATTGCCAAATCAATTCTTCCATCATCTGGGTTTTCATCTTAGTATTAAATCTGATGTAATTTAAATTTTCATAATTCATTGCAAACATAAATATTTCATAAAACTGAGACAACTTTTTAAAGAAGTTTAAGAGATAGGACAATTCCAATGTGTCTGGAATTGGTACAATAAAAGCAGGAATTTCAGAGCCATATTACAATAATTTGACATAATTATAGCATAAGAAAAAGATACGAGGCCAGATGATCCAAAGTTGCTCACTGTGGAAAGATGATTACTTGGTAATAAACACAAAATAACTGAGAAGGCAACTCTCAGCCAAAGCCTTTTAAGCAAAAAGGAGGTTACAGCTTGTCGATGAGCTCCTACTGTTTACAAAGCCCTTCTCTTCTGAGCATACTTGCCATGCTGGTCACNGTCAGGAAAGGAACAGAAGTTGATAACTTCAGTCACACTCAGAAGGCCTAGCTGCTTTGATTGGTGGTCCTCTATCTTTTGGGAGATGATAGGACCCGTGAAAAAACTGATAAGCAGGGGCTGAGATGATTCAGTCGTTAAGAGCACTGGCTGTTCTTGCCGAAGACCTGGTTTTGATTCCCAGCACCCAGGTAGCTCATAACCATCTGGAACTCTACTTCTGAAAGATCCATCGCCCTCTTCTTGCTTCTGAGGTCCACACACAAACATGTATGCAAAATATCCGTACACATAAAAATAAAAAACTCTTTAAAAATATGACAAGCATCATGGTCTTTAGTCCAAAGAGGAAAAGAATAAAGAAAGATATGAGTCTTTATTCTTTTAGTCCATGGATTCATGGACTCTGAAGCCCTTCATAATCTTTATCATGGTCTAAGAGCTCTAGGTTGGAAACATGACCTTGAACCTATAACTTCCTGGTGAGTACAGTGTGGTTAATTGCTGCAGGGGAAGCTCTTCCCCCCTGAGGCCCTGCTGGATCATTGAGATTGAAGCTCAAAGTCAAGACTGTACTTATTCACCCAAATGTTGGATATACAGAAGCAGGGGTCATCAGGTGATATCCATGTCTCATGAGTGTGGGCATGTGGCTTGTGGTTAGATCTGTGCAGTTTGGGGGTGTTTATCTCTGTACTCAACAGTCCCCATCACGCATGGAGGTTGGTTCTGGCTCCCTCGAAGTGAACTCGGGCACATGTTTCTGCCTTGAGGACCCTACTTTCCTTATCTTGAGAGATGGGGGACTAGGGCACATGGTCTCTAGATGGTCCCNAGCCTCTCTCTGCGAGAATCTCCCTGCCTGAACTTGTGTGACACTTAACTACTACTCAGTGACCTTACCTCAATTTGTGTATAGGAGAGAATAATATCAGGGTTTAATTATTTAAATTTCATATGACTTGCTGAAAGGTGCCACATTTTACATTTTATATAACTTACCTTTTTTCCTTCAGATGTAAATCATTTTTCTTTACCTAAACCCCTTTGCATCACAAAGACTATCATAAAAACAGCTGCAAATAGTTACTGAACTGTTGTGAGTCAAAACTTAGCAATTACACACTTGGTGCAGCCTATGAATTATTGAGAGGAATCACCAGGCACTGTGAGGGAGCTACATGTTACAGAAACAGAAGAAGACGGGAGAAAAAAGTAAATACAACTGAACCTCAGGCCAGTCCACACATGTATGGCTATTAATAGAGCTTCATATGAGTTGTTGGCCATAAAAAAATTAGATTCTTCATTTGTGAAAAATAGATCCTGTACCTGGTTAATTTAGCAAAGTGACNTTCATGTTTGATAAAACATGGGCTTTGAGGAAGGTGAGCCAGCTCAAGGCCTGGCTCTGCAANGAACTTCTTATAGGATCTAAACAAGTTTTTAACATCCACCAGTGATGTAGGAAAACTGACTCTCCCTCATGGCATTGAAAGGTTGAAGAAAATGTGAGTTGTGAACTAGACTGGCCAGTAGATGTTCAATAAATATTAATTTCTTTCCTTGTCTCTCTTCCCGGCCCTGACACTATGTGTTTTGTGGTATGTAACTGCCTAAGTGCCAAATGCTTCCCCTGGGTATAAACTGGCCATGTCCAGCCCTTCCTCTTCAATTTGTAGTCTCTTTTTCTGAGGAGTAAGAAAGAGACCCGAAGATCAGGGACTTCTGAGGATTATTTATAAGCAGAGTCGAATGCGAAAATAAGATGATAAGTACTATATTGTTTTTGAAATCCCTCACATTAACAATTTAATTTTGGATTTTATTTATTGAATCTTTGCCTGCCTGAATCAGCGCTCACTCTGAATGGTAAGGTAAGTCAGTAGATGCAGAGCAGTTGTTGGAGAAACTCACTCTGGTTCTGGAGGAAAATGCAGGGGAGATTGAACTAGGTTGAAAGGCTGGGTCGGCTGGGGTGCTACTCTGTACGTCTGAGTCACTGCTAGGAAGAGGTAGCAAGGAGAGAAAGGGAGAGGTGTGGGGGTGGGGTGGGGTGGGGTGGGAGCAGGGGGTTTCTCATAGTAGGGCACAGAGCAGAGAGCTGGCTTCTTTCTGAGTGCTGTAGGTCTCACAGCTAATTGAGACTCTGGGCTTTGGTGCTGCCGCTTGGTCTCAGGAGACCCCGGCCTATCTCCCATGTCATCCACAAGACCTCTTGGTTGTTTCTGGAGTAGCAACATGGAAGATTTGGCCCTTCCTGGTCACCCAAAGGCCATTCCCTACCAAGTCAGCTGCATGGGCAGTCTAAACTCTGAAACTGGATGGAACTCACAGAGAAACCTCTGCCTCCCAAATGCTAGGATCAAAGGTGTGCGCCNCTGCTTCCCAGAAACCGAGTTTCACCTTTCCCTTCCAGAGAGAAACAGGCTATTGTCTGCTCCCTCTGCATTCCTAGTGTGCTCTTCCAGCCCTGGGTTTTGGTGCAGAAGGAGGTAAGACTAAGAATTACAGCGCTTCTCCAACTGCCCACCATGTGACACTCTTCTTTCACAAACAATGCTTTAAAGTAATCTTCAAAGACAGCTGTGCTCTGGAAGCCATGACTAATCAAAAAACTAGACTGCAGTAACTCAACACAGTCACCAAGTTCTTAAACGAATGAGGTGTTAGAAGTCAAAGACAGTTTCACGACCAGCTGAACTTAGGTTATCAGACCCCCGAAGGAAGACCTGGTGGAGTTTTAGCCAGCTTTGGTTGAGGAAATCAGAGTGTTATCAATAAAGAACAAATAGGTAAGAGCTAACTGCATGATGGATGAAAGTACCGATGATGTTCCAGGAGCNAGCAAGACCTGGAACCTGCCACTGTAGACTATATGAGACTCCAACTCACCATTCACCAACACAGTCCCTAACAGAGCAGCGATGCTGCACTACCAACAAAGGCACTGCACATGTCGGGGTAGAGAAAACCTCTTCCATGGACATTTTCTAAGGCTATTGGTTCTTTTATTGTACCAGCTACATGACTTCAGTCAAACTACCGAATACTTCCGGTTCTTAATAACTTCTCCATTGCTCAGTATGAAAATTTTGAATCTCTCAATACCAAGCTTGGCATAGAGAAGACTGTGAGCCATGGTGGGCTGTCTTCTCTCTGCTTAATTTTCATCCCACAGGACTTCTCTCTTCCTGCAAGCTAAAGTTCTTCACATATTGTATTCCCATAAATTCTCCTCAAAATAATTCCGTTTTTCTGATCTTCCAGTGAAAACAAAACCACAAGACTGCTCAAANCATGTCTCCCTAGGGACAACCCAAGCTCCCACAAATGGTGAGGAACCAAATTCCAGGGCTGGAAGATGCCCATGGGGTTTTGGCTGGCTAGCCATGGCTATTCNTCACCAACTGAGTCTGGGCAATGTGGATGGAGCGTGGATCATTGTTCCATCAGAAACCCACAGGTCTCACACAGGAATAAGATGGTTTTGTCACTAAACTTGTGCTATGTTTGAAACTGGCAGGGATCCACTCTTAGAAATGCCACGGAAAGAAATGACAATTGATTGACACCTGCTGGTGACAAATTCCCAGCCAGCAGGTCGCCATTGATCTCCTCTGGAGTTCTCATGTGAGTACTCAATGTGCCAACCCTGAATTCAGAAGGCTCTTGGTGTCTCTGTGAAAGGTCAGATAGAGGACCTTCCTGTGAGTGTAATCCACCTCCCTCAGCTGCAGTGAAAAACGGCTCAGGGTTTCACAGACCCATGTCACAACTTACCCCAGATGGGGACTTTAGGACAGGCTGCCTGCAAAGTGATAAAGAGAGGGAAGCATCTCAAGTCATCCCTAAAGCACTTCTAATGAGGCCAAAGTTCAGACATGACAGCCTGAAGGCCCACTGACCCTGTTCATTGTTGAGCCCACTTNGACTCTCCTAGCCTCTCTCTCTTACAAGCTTCCCTGCATCTTCCGGGTTTGCTGTAGCTCTCCCTGATGTGAAGGGCTGTTCTGTTTGGGCAGTAACAGTGAATATCTTTCTGCCCATCCCACTGAAGGAATTTAATCCTCCGCTTTTGCTAATGGCTTAGCATTTGACAGCTCTGAAACATTTTTTTTTTCTCTTTTTAAATAGTCTCTTTAAAGTGTGCTTAAAAACAGGAAACCGTACAGCCCCACCCAGCACAACCCATCATCCACCAACATAGTCCATATCAGTGCAGAGGTACAGTTTTTCTGTTCCTGAGCTTGGCCAAATTTCAGCTCCTGCCAAGCAAGGAAAGAACCCAGTGCCCCCCTCCCCCACACCATTCCAGGTATTCCCAGAGCCCTTCTCTAGAACATTCTGGTAGCAGGGTCCTCAGCCCTACCTCCTCCAGCTACCATTCCCAGCTCTGACTTCCCCTTTTCTGCTCCAGCAATCTCTTTAGCACTTTCTTATCGTGAAGTTTGGTTTAAAGAAACACCCTTCTGAAAAACAGCAACAGCTCATTAGCAGGGGCAGGAGCTTGGCTCTGAGATTTCCTGCCCTGCGTGGCTCTGCGCCCACCTGCAGCCTCCCCCACCTCAGGCATTCAACTTACATTCAGTCTTCACGTCTGTGTCGGGTACCTCTGCCTCTCAACTATGACTTCTGAGTACTGGCAGTTAGAACAGGAAGGAAGTTAGTGAGAGAGAGAGAGAGAGAGAGAGAGAAATGTTTTAAACCTACTTGAAGAGGAAACCCTGGGCTGTCTCAAATCCTGCTCCTTTGCACTGCCTATCTTCCGATCAGCCAACTCTGAGCAGCATTCTTGACAATTAATGACACATGTGCAGCAAGCCAGCCCATGTGACATGCGATGCATGAGTGTGCATGCTGGGGGATGGTCCCCATGGACATGCATGCTATGAATAATTGTGTGTGCGTGTTTAAAAGCCATAATCTCGGGGAGAGACGTGGAGCCCCCAAACAGTAGTAATAAATTTGTATAGGCTTTAGTGTGTGCTGCTAACTTCTGCCTCTGTGAGGCCCCTGCCAGCTCTCTCTCTCTCTCTCCTCTCTCCTCTCTTTTCCTGGTGAGACAATTTGCTGGCAGGAAATGCATAGTAGAAATTCTGAATGTTAAATGTATATACTTGGTGCTAAATTTAAATAATTTGTTTTCAGACATTTTTGGAGCCTCATTTATTGGTTCTAGTTTTAAGATGCTGCTGTGTATTGAACCACAAACCTTCAAATGAAATAAAAAAAAGTAAAACAAAACAACAACAACAAAACCCCACCGCCATTGGTTATATCTAGAAATGCAGACTGCAGAAGAAAATTCAACTTCATTAATTCATCATCTAACGCAGAAGTCTGTGATAATCACATATATGCTAAAATTGACTTTGTAGCTATTTGAGGAAATGGTTTGTGAAGTCATTTAAATGAGAACAAGCTGCCAATGCCATATGCAAAGCTTTTGAAGAAACAGTTGCAGTGTTCTAGATCTCACTTACTCTACATGCTCCTATGACAGGAGTCAAAAAATGCATGCTCATTTATATTAATATTTCAGTTATCACTGCTTGTATCAATACACTGAGTGCTTGCTACCTCAACAAAGTCACTTGGAGAGAAATGGTATTAATTCTGTCTTCATCCAAATGTGCTGCATGGTCTTCGGTTTAATTTGAAAGTCACTGCTGGGAACTACATTTTGTCCTTAGGGTAGTTAGAACTGGATTGACCAAGGGGATGTAGTCATGGTGTGAGAAAACAGACTAACCTAGGAAAAGTAGAAGAAGGACAACAGTGGGGGTAGTGGGGTGTTGCTGGATAGTTTTATGTAAATTTCACACAAGCTGTATTCATTTGACAGGAAAGAGGCTCAACTGGAAAAAAAAGGCCTGCATAAGATTGGGCTGCAGATAAGCCATATAGGGCATTTTCTTAATTAGTGCTTAGTGAGGGAGGGCTGAGGCCGTTGTAGGCGGTACCACCCCTGGGCTGGTGGTCCTGGGTTCTATAAAAAAGTAGGCTGAGCAAGCCAATAAACAGCACCTTTCCATGGCCTCTACATCAGCTCTTACCTCCAGATTTTTGCCCTGTTTGAGTTCCTGCCGTGGCTTCCCTCAATGGACTATGACATGTAAGCCAAACAAACCCTTTCCTCCTCAAGTTGCTTTGGTCATGGTGTTTCATCACAGCAATAGTGACCCTAACTAAGACAGGGTGAATGCCTGAAATCCAGCACTCAGAAGGCTGAGTCAAGAAGAACTTAGATAAGAGGTCAGCCTGGGCTACATGGCTACATAGTAAGGTTACCTCACCAGTAATAAAAAAACCAAACAAATAAATAAGCAAACAAACAGGAAAACAGTACATAATTAAATTCAGCAAAGTTAAGAAAACTCTGAAACAGCCATTTTATAAATTTCAAGATAATATGAGGTAGAAGATAATCCTTTAAATACAGTGGATTGTTGTACTATAAAAAAAAAAAAAATTCTCTAATTGGAGCTAAGACCCACTGAACAAGAGGAAAACCATNCCGGGTACTGAAAACCTAGCTAACTACTCAGCGATAGTGAAGTCATGGATATAGAAGAGCACAGCAATTGGTTGTTAGTACCAAAACAGTCCTGAAAACAACATAGGAGTAACAAGTAACACTATACGGAGCAAGGTGATTATATTTAGGAAAATATATATTCATATACATATGTATGTGTATATATATACACATGTGATAATAATGAGGAAAAGGTCAGGAATTTGAAAGTGTGTGTGTGATGGGGGGTGGTAGAGTTTGGAGGGAGGAAAGGGAAGAGAGAAATGTAGCTGTATTATGTCTCAAAAATTTAAAAAAATGTATATGATTTACCCAGGAGAAAAAGAGGGGCATATTTATTCATTTGATAGTATTTGCTGAGTATTTCTCTTCCAGACAGTGTTAGGGGCATCAAGATACATGAAGGTCAAACTTCTGCCATGTTCTCATGGGGAGACAATTAAAGAATAACCCATAAAATACATTAATAGAATAAAACATACTTAAAACTTGGAAGTGGTGGGAGTCAAGGTCTANCTGAGCCCACCCATTCTTGTGCTAAGAGAGACAATACCACTAGTCAGGCCTGATTCCCTTTCCCTGTTGGGCTGAGCCCAGTGTATTCTTCAAGTCTGTTACCGAGGCACTGTAGGGAAACATACCAGAAGGCGAAAGCTGTGGACCCCACATCGATCTGTGTAGTCTACACACCACTCTTGGTACACAGAGAAATTCATCATTTTTATCGAGGGGTCTACAACCTTAACATATTAAAGATTACTGCTTTCAGTCATCATATTGGTGATACATTCACGGAATCTGTCCTTCCTTGTCCACGCGGTGGGTGTTGAGGAAACTGATAGGATCTGTAGAAATAAATGTTGTTATGGCAGTCATTTACCACGGCTGACCACTTCCTGTGTTTCTCTACAGCAGGTCATTCTTTGTATTTATTTACCAGAGGAGAAAATGCAATAGATTCCTTCAAAAGGATCGAAACAGCAGACACAGCCTTTACAGCTGTGCTGAGAATGATTAGTTATTGACCCAGGCTCCCTTCCGGTATCCAAGAGTCTGCAGATGGAAAATAGCACCTTCGTGGTGGTCAGAGGAATTCTGTTTCAGGACACAGGCAGGTTAATACCAAGTGACGTCACTAAACTTTACAAACCTGCTTAAGGATTTCCAGAACAATGATGAAACCCTGGAAAGATTTTCCAGCTCTTTCAAGGGTACAACAGAAAGGTAAAGCCAGATAAATCTTGCATGGGGTCATACACCTTTGCCAGGAGCTTCTAAAAGTGTTGACACCCACACCCCCACCCCCTGCTGGCTGCTGACACTGCTATGATTTTGCATAGACATGTTTCTTAAAGGACATAAAAAGAGACAGTCAGAGAAGGCTTTCTGCACTAACCTTTGCCTGCTCTGACATGTGTCCGGATACAGCAGTCTTAGAAACGGGAGAAAACATTTGCTTCTGACTCCACTGTCAGCACCTTNGTCTGACTCCCCTGTCTAAGCCTCTTTTTCTCATTTGAAAAAGAAGTATATTTTATTTGCTTTTTGAACTCATTTGGTTACAAGCTACAGCACAAGCATACCCATTAGACCAAGCCAGACAGGGTGACAGCCACCCACCTCATCTTGTCCCAGGGTCTTCAGGGGATTAGCACTCTCAGAGCTGTGATCTNCTTGATAACACCTTCTGGGATCCTTCTGAGGACCCGAATGAGGCTGTTTGATTGTTAATTTTTAATTTTCATTTTTTGAATGGAAGGACTGTGCTCTAATATAGCAGGGAAAACACCAAATTCCAGTCAATGTACAAATTAGTAACATAGTCATTTATGATCATGTTCAAGTATGATGTACTACACACATTTATTTCCTCCAACATCACAGAGAGAGAGAGAGAAAGAGAGAGAGAGAGAGAGAGAGAGAGAGACATACAGAGGGGGGAAGAAGGGGTGAGGGACCGAGAGAGAGAGAGCTCTATGGTGCTGTAGGTTGTAAAAAGTCCTGAACAGAGGTAAAGAAAGTATGACATAATCCTAGACCCCAAACTTGATAATAAGATAAAGGTGGAGACAGAAACAAATTTATGGCTTTTGATAGGATAGAAAAAATGAGTTTCCCCATGGGTATTTTGAGGACACAAATGAGGTCATAGGGAAGGCTTCCTGGAGGAGGTGACTGCAGTGTGCCAGTTTGAAGAACAGCTGGTCCTGGNTGGTCAATATGAGAGGACTGGGGACTGTGGAAGACCTTTGATGTGGAGGAGATGTGTTAGCAGTGGCATGGTGTCCTACAACGGAGCAGCTTGTGTAGGAAGTTTGTAAGGGCCTTTTTGGTGTAGCAAGCTTTTTTGTTGGCTGCCAGCTCACGAATAANGACATGGAGACTTAAAATTAGTTATGAAAGCTNGGCCTTAGCTTAGGCTTATCCCACTAGCTCTTNTAACTTTAATTAACCTGCTTTTATTAATCTATGTTTTACCATGTGGCTTTTTCCCTTTCTTTCATTCTGTAAGTCTGACTCTCCCCATGTTTTGCTAGTGTCTCCTCTGCACCTCCATAGTCTCCTCCTACTTCCGCTCTCTTCCCAGAAGTCCTGCCTATACCTCCTGCCTTGCTATTGGCTGTTCAACTTTATTAAACCAATCCCAGCAATATATCTTCACAGAGTGTGCAAATATCCCACAACACTTTGGCTAANTCAGGATTTCTGGAATGGATGGGTATGGTTTTGGACATCAGTGATCCTGGCGATTAAGTAGCAGAAGCAGGAGGATTCTGTGTTTCAGGCTATCCTGTACTNCATATCTAGTTCCAGGCAAAGTTTGGGCTANACTTTCTCAAAAAGGACAAGGCAGGGCAGCTGGAGAGGAGGCAAAGTGAAGGTTGATGGAATGTAAAGTGTTTGAAATAGAAGAATGAGAACTATATCTGAGAGGGGCAGGCTCAGAGTCTAGAGCATAAGCCACACGAATGAGGAACTTGGGCTTGATGCCTTCAGTGGTAGACAACCACGGAAACATGATACACTTTGGATTTTACATAGTTTGTGCACAAGATCCATTCAGTTCTGTTAGGCATGGACTAGAGCATTTGACACAGAGGAAGTCAGATCTCAGGAATATGTAGGAGAAACTGGCAAGACTTGGTNATTGGCGGATGTGAAGGATGAGGGTAAGAAGGACGCACGGATAGCAGACAACTTCAGACTTCCAGTAAGGGTCCTCCGTGTCCCAGCCACTGATCAAGAGCACTGGAAAGGAGGGACACCTGTGTTGGTGGAAGTAACGGCTTGCATTNGGATCGGCTGAGGGTTGAGTTTGAACTCAGATGTTGTTGGTAAGGTTATTTCTGTCAGACAAGACAATACCTCAAGCTTGGATTTTGATACCTGGCCCTGGATAGAGACTTAAGGCAGTTTATCCACAGCATCCTAGCAAATCATCATCACTTGTCTCAGGCAGAGCTTTAGAATGGCTCAGACAGTTCCAGCCAGGAATCCGTTGCAGAAGGCACTGTCACTTTAACCATGACGTTGACAAAATGTTCACCTAAACCAAAGAAACAGACAAGATCACTCAGAAGGAATGAAGAAATAAAACTTCCCAAGTTTGCAGAAATTCTTTTAGCTCTATTTCAGATTCAGAGCCTGCTAACTACGGCTGGCACCCTGGGCCTCTGTACCTCAGCTGGATCTCCAGCATGCCTCTTCATATATTCCCCGTCTCCACAATAGCCTCTAGCACTAGCACTCAGAACAGAGTCAAGACCATCAATCTTTGAAGCTGCTAGGGACCATTTATTCATTTAGAATAAATGAGGGTTGTGGGTGGGGCTCAGGTGGTAGACTATTTGCCCACCAGCATGGAATCTCAGTTTGATCCCCAGTACTGCACAAGTCAGGTGTGGTCACACATGACTCTAACCTCAGACCTCAGGAGGTGGAGGCAGGAAGACCAGAAAGATATGGTATCTTGTCTCAAAACAAAAAGGATGGGTAAATGGAGTCTTTCGTGTGGCCTAGAAAGGTTGTTTGGTTGTGGCAGCCAATCTCCAAGACATGAACCAATGATCCTGATATTCATACCAGATGTGATGTTGGTCCGTGTGTGTAACCTATAGAATATGGCGGAGATGATGGTGTGTTCACTTCCAAGGCTTTACTATAAAAGACATCATGCCCATTCTTCTGACCCCTCTTAGATCACTCATTTAGTGGGAAGCTGGGTACTATGATGTAATGATACTTAAGACCCTATGGAATGGTCCACAGGGAGAGAAACTCCAGCTTTCTGCCCAAACCATGTGTATGAGCCATTCTGGAAGTGAATCTCATGACTACAGGTGACTACAGCCCTGGATGATAGCTTGCTACAATCTAATACCCTGGACAGGAGCCACCTAGCTGTGTCTTTGAACTGACCCTTAGACATACTCAGAAAAGATAACATGATTATTGTTGGAAGCTGTTGCCCATCCAAATTGGGGCTT
>LZPO01097129.1:196973-209095 GCA_001675575.1 Neotoma lepida
TTTTTATTGGTATCACAAGGACTCATAAAATCTAATCGACTAGCTACAACAAAAATTGGAATTGTCTATGGAAGCAGTGGCACCCTGCTGAGTGTCTAATACTGACATTACCATGGCTTATGTATAGAAGTGTGAGACATATTCAAGCAGACCAACTATCAATAACCAGAAGTATTCCATGTACCATACCAAAAAATGTCCTCAAATTGAGTTTGAGGTCAGATCACATTTGCTGTTTATGCTTGCTCCGATGGGTAAAAGCNTCATATTACAAGCAATGCTTTTGATGTAANAAATTGATATTTCAAATTATTTTGGTTACTTCATGCCTCTACTCTCCTNGCAGAAGTACTGTAAGGCATGTAAGGAAAGACATTGGAAANTTGTGAGCCTCTTGGGGAGGAGAGAAAATTGTTTCACTAAATGGGATTTATTATGAGGTGACATCATTCTTCTAAACCATTGCACACCNGCCCTAGCAGAAGGGAACAGTTGTACGTTTGCCTTCACACAGATTAGGCTCTTTCCTTTCAGAATACGCTAANCTCCTCTGCAAAATGCCTGTATGTGTCATTGGACCTCTCTNAAGGATTGAGGAGGAAAAAGGGAAGGAGTCAATGTGGTGCTAAGCATCNCGTTAACCACCAACATGCANAGACAAGTCCAACTCTGGCATGTATGCCTCAAAGGCTGGGAGGCTACATANACTGTCTTTCCTTCTATCTCACACACCGACACNCTTAGGAAAGCCACNTGTCCTTCTGCCNTTAACATTATTAGTTATAAAGTATGAAAGTTGAATTGTATTAGCTATGCTTCTTTCTGGCATCTGATANTCTGCTCTGAGTCTGACTNATAAGCTGTAATCATTTGATGCTATTTTTTCAAATTCAACTTTTTACTGATTCTTTGTGGATTTCACATCATGCATCTCGATCCCACTCATCTCCCTATCTCTTCCCATCAACTCCCTACCCTTGCAACACACCCACTTCGGATAAAACAAGATAAAATTTAAAAGGAAAGAAGAGATTAAAAAAAAAGAAAAGAAAAATCCCTTCGTGGAACCTGTAGTATGACACAGTGAGTCACACAGTCCTTTAGTCCATATATTATTACTTTCAAGTGTTATTACAATGAGTCGTTGGTCTGGCTTGAGGCCTCTAGTTTTTGCTATATCATCAATACTGGGCCCTCTTTTGTTTTAAGTTTCCCTGGGCATCAGCATCAAAAATTCCAAAGANATTAGATTATATATGTTAAAATATGTCAAGCTTGATCCTGTGATTATTTTCCTATTTTTATTATTTAAAATACAATAAAAACTTTTCAAANAGGAAGCAAACATTTATCACTCCCCCCAAGCGAATTTTTGAGTTTATGTTACATATAGTTAATTATGGGTTTAAAAAGAACTGAGTCCAGTTCTGTCTGGAAATTTTGGTATACAGAGGGACTGAATGGAGGAAAGAAGTGGACTNGGCAGATAGATCAATCGGTAGCTCAGTCAGTCAGTAAAGTGCTTCCCANACAAACATGGTAGCCCAGAAACAAGGACAGTGCTCTAGAAGAAAGGCACCTGAGGTCATCCTCTAGCGTGTACACACACAGAGATGAACACACACACANGCAGACAAACACACACACAACCATATACACATTCACATAAAGGGCAAAACTAGATGAATAAATAAACCAGCTATTTTAACTCCCAAAAGTGATGCTTCCTGCATGCCAAAGACAAACTCTAAGAGTCGAGTCTTCTGCCATCTTAAAGTATAAACACCTCCCTTTCTCTTGCACACTCTTGGTGCATATANACACACCCACATATAAAAAATAAAATAAAATAATAAATTCTTCTTTCTCAGTTCCCCTCTGCTGTTTCTCTCTTCTGTTGTTTACTCTTTTACTTAGCTAAGGAGTAAGTTGAGGTGAAATAGAAATATAAGGGGCTGTTGTTGAAGCCATGATGACTAGTGGGGGCTGGAGAGATGGCTCAGCAGTTAAGAGCTCTTCTGATCTTGCTGGGGACCTTGGTTCATTCCCCAGCTCCCACGTGGCAGCTCACAATTGTCTGTAACTCCAGATCCAGGTGACCTGATGCCCTCTTCTGACCTCCAAGGGTCCTGGACATACATGTGGTGCACATACATACATGAAAAACAAACACTCAAATGCATGAAATCGAATAAATAAAGCTAANTGACTGGTGGACTGATGAACTGTGTCTCTTGACCAAAATATTTAGGAATAAAATAGGTTATGGTCAAGTGCAAATATAGGTGTGTGTGTTGCTTCCTTGTCTCGTTGATGTGGACAAAGGCAACTTATGGAAGGAAGCTTTGATATTGGCGCCCAGACTGAGGGGAGAGCCCTTCATGGCAGGGAAAGTGAAACAGTTTTCAGCTGTGACTGCAGGAGGGTGAGGCTGCAGCTGTGACTGCAGGAGGGTGAGGCTGCAGCTGTGACTGCAGGAGAGTGAGGCTGCAGCTGTGACTGTAGGAGAGTGAGGCTGCAGCTGTGACTGCAGGAGGGTGAGGCTGCAGCTGTGACTGCAGGAGGGTAAGGCTGCCGGTCACAGGACAGCATCACATCGCATCTGTAGTCAGGCAGCAGAGAGAGATGAAGGTTTCTTCTTTTACTCAGTCTGGGAATCCCCAGCCCTTGGGAATGATTCCACCTGCATTCAAAACAGGTCTTCTCACCTTAAGTAACCACCTTTGGAAACAAACTCCCAGACATGTCCTAAGGTTTACTTCCCAGGGGATTCTCAACCTCAGGTAGACAATTCAGATTAAGCATTGCATAAGTGACTTGAACAAAAACCATATGGAGGGCTGCTCGGGTCGTGGGCAGAGTGTGTGTTAGTTGCATACTGTCCAAGCAGAATCTCAATGGACCTAATGGTCACTAAGGAAAACTGCAGCAGAAATAGATGCGGGCTTCCAAAGGCTCATCCCATCAGCTGTCAAGAGAGACAACAGTGCTGAATATTTCCATACATTATAATCTTCAGCATTACCATGGTGAGCTGGGTACTTACAGTCCCATTACTTTATGTAGAGGTATAATTACAGTGTATAAATAGATGAGAGGAATAGTTAGCATGGCTTGGTCAGAGATTTTGAAAAAGATTTTGAAAGCATTGGAAAGTTTTAAAGTACTATGCTAGAACCACATTATGTTGGACTTCTAGTTTTGTTAACCAGTCTAGAGATGAATATTTAAACCATCTCATGAATATTGATTTACATATCACAATGACAAGAATTTGACAGTGAACCAGTTTTGCTGGTATGCTAAGTAGATCACCATTTTTAGTCTCTCTCTCTCTCTGCACGCGCGTGTGTGTGTATGTGTGTGTGTGTATGTGTGTGTGTGTGTGTGTGTGTGTGTGTATGTGTGTGTGTTTTCTTTGCATGATCCTCAAAGGGGTGGTTTTCCTTTCCTTTCCTTTTTTTTTTCCCATGTGGAANGGGCATGCACTCAAGTCTTCACCGTACAGTTCCTGTCACTCTTCTACAAAGCTCTGAGACGCCCCAGCCATTCTGCACTGGGGATCAGCTGCTTTACCCTGTCAGGCCACACGATTGCACCACCCTCACTAGAGTGATTCCATTTCTTTCTTCCTTCTATAGCAGACCCTGTGGTCAGAAACCTGTCTCCTTTATCTTTATACCTTGTATCTAGAATTGTGGATTACAGCATCATAATATGTCTGAAGACAAAGTAAATGAAAATATCAGAAATATCACTGTTGCCCAGATGGAACCTTAGGATGGTAAAATTATGGAAATGTGTGAGCTTTCATACAACTTGTTATGTCTCTCTGCTCCTACAGGGAGCCGGAGNGCCTGCAACAGAGACATCTAATTTAAACAAATCTGGAGCTACCAGAGAAGCAGTTGAGTTCAAAAGGACCAAGGAGCTATTGTGACATCACTTTTCAACCTTTTGTTTTATTTGTGGTAGCTAGGAGTGGGAGAGGATGTCACCCTAGTTTTAAAAAAAGCAGGGGTGGGGAGGGGGTGTTGTCCTAGGCTAATGTCAATGAAATCATTCCAGAGCTAAAGCAGGGTGGCCTTCAAAAGCTTGGCTTAGTTTCTTCTCTCTAGCTGCCCGGGCTTTCAAGCCTGTGGTAGGGATTGCGCTGTTGGAGAGGCCCACTGCACTGCTAGCCGCTGCCCCCATTACTGCTGCNGGCTACTGTNCCCCATTGCCGCATCACTGTTCCCGTTCTCCAGCACTCACACCNTTCATAGTCAGCTATTTTTTAAGATGATCAGTCATTCCAGGCTCTCCTGATGCTGCTTTCTCAACCTGTACTGTCTGAGGCCAAATCAAAGAGAATTAAAATNCTGTGNTGAGTACTCAATTCAGAATCACACTCCCTGTATACTTGCACACACATCTTTCTCCCTTCTTTTTTTTAGAGAATTAAAAAATTTTATTTTTATTTATGTGTATGTGTCTTGATGCATATGTGTGCGTGTGTTCATAAAGGCAGAAGCAGTCAGCGGACCTCTGGGGGCTAGAGTTACAGGTGGTTGGAAGCTGTGGGTGCTGGGAACCAAACTCAAGCCCTCTGCAAGAACGAGAAGTGTATTTACTGCTGAGCAAGCTCTCCAGCCCCTTTCCTCACTCTTCNCACTGTGCCTTACCACATGATTCCGTTTACAGTCAAATACAATTTTACCACAATTTCACACGTGTGAAAAGATGCCTAGAGGACATTTTTCCTCCTTAAAGTGTGATTGTCTGAGAGGATAAATCATAGAAATGTGCTTTTATAGAAGAGATTTATTATAATCTTTGCAAGCACCCAAAATAAAGCAAGACAAATGTCCAGGTCAGAAAATCGTATTAGGAATCTCAATTTCTTGCTCAAATCAGTCTTTCTGAATTGATTTATATACCTTTTAGTAATACACTCTCCGTTCATAGTAAAGTTTCTTGGGTTTTTTTTTCTCTCATATAATTGATGCATAGTTCAGGATTTAGTTGAATTTTTCCTCTATGGTCCATGTTTTCCTAGATCCTAGATAATCTGTAGTGAACATTTAAACAAAATGCCTGCCTTTGTGGGTCTCCCATTAGACCAGTGGTTCTTAACCTGTGGGTCACGACCCCTTTTGGGGGGGTCAAACAACCCTTTTGCAGGGGTCTCTTGAAACCATTGGAAAACATAGATATTTACATTACAATTCATAACAGTAGCCAAAGTATAGTNATAAATTAGCAACAAAAATAATTTTATGGTTGAGTGTCACCACAACATGAGGAACAGGAGTCACAGCATTAGGAAGGTCGAGAACTACTTCATTAGACTATAGTGGGTTTTCTGGTGNGTGTGTGTGTNTGTGTGTGTGATAAGTACATTTTCAAATGTGTGTATATGTGTACATATGGGTGCTTACGAATTCATGTGCACAGGTGTGTGGAGACCAGAAGCCAGCACTAGATGTCTTCCCCAGTCCCTCTCCACCTTAGTTTTTTGAAACAAGGTCTCTCACTTTGGTGGTTTGAATGAGAATGGCCCCCATAGGGTCATATATTTGAATGCTTGGCCCTCAGCTGGTGAACTATTTGGGGTGGATGAGGAGGACCTTGTTGGAGGAGATATGTCAAAAGCCCTCNCCAGATCCAGTCTCTCTCTGCCTTGCACTTGTGGACAAGATGTAAGCTCTCAGCTACTGCTCCAGGGCCATACCTGCTTGCCTGCTGCCATGTTCCCCACCATGATGGCCATGGACTCATCCTCTGAACTGTAAGCAAACTCCCAATTGCATGTTTTCTTTTGCACATTGCCATGGTCTTGGCACTCTGTCCTGGCAGCAGAAAAACAACTAAGACACCCACTAAACCTGTAATTCACCAATTCAGCCAGACTGGCTAGCCAGCAGGTTCCTGTCTACAACACTGGGGTTACAGATATGCACAGCTACATTCAGTTTTCTTCCCCATGGGTTCTGGAACTCTGAACTCAGATCCCTATGTTTGTGCAGCATGATCTTTAATGGCTGAACACCCCCTGCCCAGCCTACATCATGTTTTAAAACCTATAAATGTATATTTGTCCTTATTACCTTTCTGTCATCATTGACAAACTATTTAAAACATGGGTCTTACCAGGCCAAATACCATCAGATTGCCTGTCGCTGTCAAAATGAATAGGGATTAGTAGCTACCCCAGCACACTGGGAGACTTGAAAGAAAAGCAGACACAGGAGCTCTGACTGAGAGCCCTTTGAAAGCACTGTGTCTCTACCATGTTTTCCTTTTCTCGTTGGTTTTCTCTCCATGTTTCTTGTTTGATCTTTCCTCAACTTCATTATTATTATTATTCATCTCCAGCCCTGTCTGCTCTACTCTAGCTATCCACTGATTTCCTTTGGATCTACTTTGGATATCAAATGTGCTGGTCTACTCTTTTTGGATTCTGTGTCTATACTTAAATACTCCATTTTTCTTCTTCCAGTTTGCCGTCTTTTTTCTTCCATTAGTCTAGTTTTGCTGTAATCACTAAATGCTACAGGCTGGGTAATTTCTGAAGAAAAAGGATCTATTCGGCTCATTGTTTTGAGGCTGGAAAGTTCAGGATTGAGGAGTTTTCATAGACTATCAAATCAGAGCAAAACGTCATGTTAATTATTGCATGGCAAACATCTATAGGGCTCATTGTTCAATCTCTTATCACCTTCTGCTAATCAAATTTTGAATGATCTATTGTCAGTCTCTACATAGTTTTACCTTCCTCTTACAAGATGGAATGTTGTTCTGATAGTAAAATTATTGACAAATCACTTTAGNCATATGACAACAACTTTTAGGCTTTGTTATGGCAGGTCTGCACCTAATATCTTGGGTACATAATTTGGAGTCTGTAACCTAAAAGCTAGCATTCTTACTAATGTTTCTGCCCTCTGACGGAGCTCAAACTCTGCCCTCTGCTTTCTCAGAACTGTGTAAGGTTCTCTACTGGACCTCTTGGAATTTTATCCTGAGGGTTAATGTCTCAGGGTCACCCAAAAACCTGCAGGGAATTCTCCATTAGACATTGGATTTCCTATTCTGTGGTTCTCATCTGCAGGATCCACCCCTCAAGTCCACCTGCCTAGGCAGCCTCATATAATGACTTTATTTTCTTGCCGATAGGATCATGGCTTGTTTCCTAGACTCCATATCACTATTCTGAGGTCCAGAAGATGCTTTTGGTGAGAACAAAGAAGAATACAAGGTTTACCCGATGTCCCTTCCTCTTCTCAAGAATTATGATTTAGTTAATGTATAACAGCTATAAATAATAATTTATGTGTCTTCTATAGCTCCAAAATGGTTAAATAAACAAACAAATAAACTCTGGAAACCAGTGACTGTTGAGAAAGAATTTGGAATACAGAAACGTACCTACAGATGTTGAATATGTTGTTGTTGGTTAAACAAAACAACAGCTCAATGTTATTTTAATAATTATGTATCTTCAAAAATAGACATTTGAGTTATGGCCCTGAGAGAGAGTTTAGGACTGTAACCATAGGCCAGAGAAATAGTTTTCTTAGTGGTGCTTGAAGCCACCGGAATAAGTTAGAGTGACTAGAGAGAGCATGGTCCCAGGGGAGAAACCTGCAGACAGATACAGNGAATGTGAAGTAGTCACACCAGTGAAATATTGCCAGTGTCGTAGTGTGTTTGGGTTGCCGTAAACTAGGTAGTTCTGGAGAATGTTAAATCACATTTTTGTTACTATTATAAATACCTGAGATAATCAGCATTGGGAACAGAAATTTCTGCAGGAAAGCCTCATGTTCCATTAAACCTTCTAGAAAGGCCAAATAACTGACTAGAGCTTCAAGATTATGGAGAGATTGGAATGTTATATTACAGGGCCTGAGCCCAATTANGCTTATCTTGGGATATCTTCCTCTCCCTTAAAAGTCATTCATTGCCCCCCCTTCTCTCTTTTTCTCTCTCTATCTGACCTAATATCTTTGTGACTCTCAGATAAAACTTTTGGAATGTATTAGCTTAGTGAAGCACTGCCTTATATCAATCCCAAAGCTAGGATGTTATCAGAGAGCGCCAGGGGCCTTCATTCCTGCCTGATGCTACATACTTACTAGGTAATAAACGCTGTGAAAGCAAGACCAGACTCTCACTCATGTGATAGGCTTCCTCTGTGCTTTGGAAACATTGGAAAATATTCTGTGGAGTAAACACTTGTCAGTCACGTCTGTTTGAAGATCTTATTAATATTTCAAATACCACTTTTTTTCTGCCTGTTGAGTGACTAGATTTGAATGCATCNTTTCGAAGTCTCAAGAGGTTAACATTTTATTATAAACACCTGGCACACATCAGCTCCTAGGCAGTCCTGAGTTACGTAGAGGAGAAATCAAACCTTGCTGAGGATTAAGAAGCACAAACCCTGGGCAAGACNGACNCTGATGAGTTCTGACTTGCTTTTGTACAAGAGGGGCCAAGAGTGAGGTGAGAGGAGGCTCAGCCTGGGAGACTGAGTCATGAGGAAAGCATAGACACTATGAATTAATTTGTTTTTTGAGAATTTAATAATGAATATAATACATATGGATCATCATATCCGCCCTCATGCTTCCCTTCAACTCTCCCAGGGTCCCCTCCTTCTCTCTTCCGTCTAACTTTCCTCTATCTTCTTTCCTCCTCCTCTTTTTATATAACCAACTCACTGAAGTGTACAATTAGCACTGCCCGTACGTGCTTGGGTATAGGGGCTGTCCACNAGNGCATGGATAACCTACCTGGGGCCACACCTCTGAAAACAACTGTCTGCTCCTCAGTGGCAGCCATTGACAGTCTGTGGTTCCGCTAACAGGAGTGGGCCATGGAGCCTTTCCTTATTCACACTAGAATGTTGACAGGTTTGGTCTTGTGCGAATCTTGTATAGCATAGCAGAGTTTTTGAGAGNTCCTGGCTNTAACATACCTGGCATGTCCAGAAGACAGTGTTCACAGGACCTTCGAGGCCCTCTGGCTTTTCTCTTTCTGTTCCCTCTTCCTTGGTGTTCCTAGAGCCTCAGGGGGGAAGGAGTGTGATATAGATGACCCATTTAGGATAAGCACTCTCCAGTCACTTTCTGCATTCTGACTAGTTGTGGTTCTCTGTATGAACTGCCATCAAAAAGAAGCTCTCTGATGAGCAGTGAGCTCCGTGCTAATCAACCGAGCACTTGAGTGTCAAGCATAAAGGCTTTGGGGGACAGGGAATTCCATTCTGTGATTAGAGTTGGTTTGCCTTGCTTTAGTATGGAAGCCTTTTTGCCATCAACAAATCCCCAGAGAGTCTGACGAGATTCATGAGTAGTTTGTGCACTGTTGTGTGTTTTCCTTGACTTTTGCTTCTTTGGAGAAGACTCACGTGACACTTGGACCAAAAGATCAAAGACCTAGAAACCAGAAACTAGGCATCAGGGGACAGGCATGGCCACAGAACTACATATAGAAACCTTGGGGAGCTCTTTCATGGCTATGGGTTATTCAGCATTTTGCATTGATCACAGTATACAGAGATGAGTGTGTTTGATTTCTCAGGTCCCATTTAAAAATATTCATCCAATGCACTTTTGTATTCTTCTAGGTGCCTCATTCATTTTGTTATTGTCCCCTCTGACTTATTTGTTGTAGGTCAATCTGTGGTGGTGCCTGAAACTGGATTTCTAACAAGTTCAACATGTACNTCCTCCAGATAGAATTAGTCTCACATTTCAAACCAAAGATCAAGTCTATTTTATCATTAACTCATAATGAGTTCTCTCCACAAAAAGCACCACAAGAACACTTAGTTCTCACATACCTAAAATGCCCTTCACTCTGTGTCACAACACAACGAGAGATANACTGTCCATCTGTGGCTCTGCCACCCACCAGGGTGACCTTAGGCAAACCATGNATGTCATCTCATTGTTTCTGCTGCTTCTTGAAAAAGCATCATCCATGGTAGTTTTCATGCCCTGCAAGCTCTTTCCAGCATGTTGAGAATGTTAATTNTCACTAAAGAACTGAGAATATATAAGCCTTTATGGTAACACTCACTAGGCTCTAGTGACAGAGTTCTTTTTCTGTCATGTGTTATGATATACTATTATTATTAGCCGCAGTAGAAAAGCAACACAGTAACTCTGTGCATAACTAAACATAAAAATTGACCTTTATGTGTCTTTTGTTCTTTCTCTTGTACAACGGTATTGCGTGTGCCTGATTTAGATTGGGGTCTGGTCTCTGTCCCTCCNCATGAGAAAAGCAGCCTCTACAGGAGATGGAGTTACTTGCCTTCTTTTGTCTGTGTTCTAGAACTACATGAGCTATTGAATATGTACACAGTGATTTGAACGGCAGCCACCCAAAAAAAACGAGATCATAATCTTTTAGACCCTGAGGTCTTGAAGCAAAGGCACTTCAGATTTAGTATCTTGTGCTGTCACAAAACAAAATGTGGTTTAAATTTAGCTGTGTGGGATAAAGATATTTTTATCCTATTCTTTTCCTGAAAGGATTCAAATTTCTTTTACAATCAGAATGCCCTTTTGAGTTTCTGCATACGTAGGTGTTAGCTTTTCAGATTCCTACAGGGCACANAATCTGAAGGCTTAGGCAAGGCCAGACACCATTTGTGAGTTCTATGTGGAGATNGGTCTCCATTTTAACTGTGACCACTTCAGTTCTCTTGTTTGTCATTGTGCTCGAGGCTTGGTTTCAATTTGGTGGGTGACATTGACTGACAGAGTCNNGNCAAAATAATTAATTCTGCCTTCCATTCTTCCTTGTAATGTGGAATAGACAGAGCCTTGAAATGATTTGGGTTCTAAGAAGAGATTTGTGTAGCACCAGTGAGTCATGTCCCGGTGCTGAAGAGGCTGTTAGTTCTCTTCTCTGTGTCCTATGATAATATGTGCTTTGTGCTGGATCAACATTTGGACTCTTTCTGGAAGGAGAAAATGACATAGATGCCAATGAAAATCATGGCATTCATATACATATACATATTGTGGGTGTGTGCTCATGTGTGTGCAAGGGGCAGATAGATGTGTGTGTGTCCAAGTGTGTGAAGGCCACATGTTGATGTGCCTTCTTTCACCGTTTCCCACCGTATTTTTTCAAGACAGATTCTCTTACAGAAGCTCATCAGTTAGGCTAACTGGCCAGTGAGCTCCAAAGATCCATTTGTCTCCACCCAGTACTTCTCCCATTATTGCAGGGCTTACAGAAGCATTCAAGGCCTGGCTTTTGTGTGGATGATGGCACCCAAACTAAGATTTTCATGTTTGCAAGGCAGGAACATTAACAACNGAGCCATCTTCCCATCCCTTAAACTCATAGTACCCTTAGAGCAAAACTAGACTAATAGACATCAACCACCCTTCCCTTGATGTTATGGCAGAAAGGTTTATTTATTAGTGGCATTGCCACAGATGGCATGCTGCCTGAGACAGATATAACTTATACCTATTTTCCTAGTAAGGGAAATTTACTAATAATGATCTCTTTTGTACCCAAGTGCTTCAAGTCTAGATGGTAAATGTGATCCCCTTATGCATTAGCAAGTGTAAACCACAGTTTAACAATTCAATTTAAAAAGTTNTGATAATTCAATGAACATAATAAGAGTGAATAAGTTTAATAATTTGATAATAAAAGTCAATGATTTAATTATAATGACATTTTCTGTACATTTATTAAAGAAGTCAACTAAACATTTTCTGATTTCTGAAATGCAGATAACTTCTAAAATGTTGGGTCAAAAAATAGACATTTATTTCATCAAATGATCTCTCATTCAAAGAGGGATCCTAACGAACACTGAAGATGAAGCTTCTGGGTGACACTGTGNCTTCCCTGATGGCGATAAGAAATTTATAACTATATATTTATGTCTCACAGACAANGGTTGCCATCATGCTAAGTGAATTTCAAAGTATTGTGATTGGCTTCTGTAGTATAAATGGACCCAGCAACTATTTACCAGGAAGACAGAGATAATTATAACCAGTGATATTTATTAATAGGATGTTCCATGGTGTGAGAGACGACAGAAAGTTTACTGGGGTAGAGGATTCCCTCTGGTAGTCATGATCAGCTTTTGTTTA